>JASSUY010019815.1:19657-31107 GCA_032466535.1 Forpus xanthops
CCCCCCCCCCTTGGTTATCAGACCACAACTTTTAAGCAGACAAACACAGGCTTTTTTATCTTGCAAGTTTCTGACACAGGTCAATTTTCATGCATTTCTTTTTATTTCAAGTTCCATACTCGGTAGACTAAATCAGATAAGCATTACTTCTGAACACAACACAGCTTCCTTCATGCCTCAGCTCCTTTAGAAGTAAACTGAAACAAAGATCAATACCTCTTGAAAGAAAAACATGAGTCAGACTTACCTGAAAAATGTTAGAAATCACACATGGGACCGGACATTCAACCACCAACCACTATCTATATTATTTTTCTGGTAGCCTGTAAAATTAGGACTTTGTCAAAAACCAAACTCCTTTATTTCTCCAGACTCTGGAGTGTGTAGCCAGGGATTCCCAAACCAATTCTCACAGTGCAGAGGCTTATCAGAAGCCAAACACCTGATACTCTTCTCCAGGGCTCTGGCTGCCTTCCTTTCCTCCACAGCAGTGTTCATCCAACATCTGCGCCAAGACAGTACACCTCACCCAAGCACACTGCAGCCATGTGCAGCTAGGATAGTCTGCTAGGCTGAAGAACAGTCATCTAGATCCTGGGTACTACTACTCACTGTGGCTCCACAAGGACTAGCTTACTTGAGGCAACCTAGAATGGGAATAACCCCTTCTTCCTAAGGAAAAGCATCCAGCGGGATCACCTTAGCTTTATTACCTCCTCACAGCTCATTAAGTAGTGGGTAAACAACATCCGCTGGTCTGACAAAGAAAGCAATTGAGTTTTCCCTCAAGCTGGAGCCTGTTGATGCTCAGCCAAACCAGAGCAACACCTGAGGAAACGCAGGCAGTGTCTGCTCACGGGCTGAAACAGCTCTCCTTTTTTCCAGTTGAGAGAAGGCTGCGGTACTATTACTACTACTAGCACTACTGTTACCACTACCATCACTGTCAGTATTCTCTACTTTGTGGCTAAAACTTGTAGGGGTGTGACCTCCTGCATTTTTAGGCCGTGTTCCCCTCCCCTGATCACTGCAGCTATAAACCCTGGAGGGAGAGGGCAGCTTAACTTTTGTCCACAAAGCAAGCAGACAGCTAAGGTAAGTCTGAGTGGGTCTTCTTTCAGGGGACAGGGAGGCAGGTGGCCAGTTGCAGTTTTAGTCCATGTTATACTAAATTATTTACTGAAACAATTAAAGCAAATGTATAGGTGTATTCTTTAGTAGTATTATGCTGCGCTAAAGGCAGCACAGTCAAATCGGTTTGCTGTAGCTAACAGCAGAGTGGATGCCACCCTGGTAGTTATTTTCCTGTGATGAGAAACGCATGACAGAGTTTTAGCTGGAATATGTTTTGTTTGTTTGTTGTTCTTCTGAGGGATAAGGGCATAGTAAATTACTCCAGGACAAGATGAAAACTCAGAGGTGATTTTGGGGGCACATATGTGAATACCTTTGCCAGGCTGCAAAATTTGTGTGAGCAAATGGGCTCCTGTTCCTAGAGCAAAACTGTGGTTTGTCACCCTTTATACATCACTGGTATGAGACTATGTATTCAAGATGGTTTCACTGGCCATTTAGTGTTAGTCCTCTGCTCATTCTGATAATGTTTCTCAGAAATACTTGTCCTGTTACACACTGCACCAGGTTGTGGCACTTGTATAAAATGCTTATTTGTGATCAGAAGTGCAGCACTTACCTATAATTGCTTTATGAAACCTAGCAATTAAAATGATGTGCAACAAGCAGTTCAGATAATACATTGTGAATGTGTTCTCTAGTTTTTATTTTGTTCAGAATAGACCTTTTCACATACAGCTTTTAGAGTACACTTGAATCACACTTTCATACTGTTCTCCATAACCCAAGAGCTAGCAATACAAGGATTTTTAAATTGAAGTTGGGATTCTAAAATAATCTTAAGAGCTGAGGATGGGGGATGTAGGGGAAATAAACATCACCAGTCTAAATCTCATGAGCATGATAACACTGAACAGGGATAAGCCAGAGATTTGTAAGTGTATTGGGGAAAAGAAGAAAGTGCAAGATGAAAATAAAAACAAAACTTTCTAGTTCTTCTTTCTTTCAAACTTACTGATTAGCTAAAAAGTGGAATTAGGAAGAGAGACTACAAAGGAAGAATTGAAGCACTTATTTTATTTGGGAACTTTTATGCTTATCAGAATGGGTGAGAAGTGGGTGGCTGTTGTAATCAAAAGATAGCTGGCTGTAGCAGACTGCCTGGCTGCTTGCTTACTGCAGTTTGACTGCTGACACTTATTGTTACCATGTTATGTATGTGATTGTATCTCTGCAAAAACAAGTTCCTTAAATAGCCCTTTCTTTGCTGTCTCCAACTGCAAATATAGGATAATAGAAATCAGATCAAAGCACATCATGTTGATGTGCCCGTGCCATTAACAAATGAATAAAAATTCTACCAAGAACCAGGAGAAAGTTGTTAAAAATGTGTGTTCTGTTACTTGGTTTTGGTTTTGTTTTGTTGGGTTTTTGGTAAACAAAGATGTTTACTGGATGGGTGGCTTTATGCAAGCTGTTCTTTCAAACATGTCAATATGCTGTTTGGATTTACGGTAACAACTGGAAAAGCAGAAGCACGTGTTCCCCAAGAGCAGGCAAAGCAGATCTCTAGCAGGCTGCTTTATTCTGTGTGGCATCTACAATCAAGATTTTATCATCAATCAGAGCTGGTTGAAATAAGCTCTGGATAAATGAGAAAACTTTTAAAATATTAATACAGCCATCACTGCATAAGCCTTTGATTTTACAAAACTGGTTCCTGATAATCTTTCTGAGGGAACCATTGCATATCCAGGCTAGTTATCTTAGCCTAAGGTAATAACTTTTATATGGCTGAAAGTACTGCCCAGGTAGCACTTAGATGAAAAAAATTTACTGATCTTTGTTTAGAAATCGTCTACTTTTGTTCATCTGTTAATTAACAGCAGTTGTGCAAAAGGCAGTTTTGAAATACTGAAGGGTCTGTATTCGAATAGGGTTTATTTTTTTTTTAATCATGAAAACACTGACGTTTCATTCTATGTGCTTTCAGATCAGCTATTGGAAAGTAACTTGAATCTTAATAGGATGTCCTGAGGCAAAGGTTCCTGCCGAAGTTCAGGGCAGTAGATGAGGACTGTCTGAGCAGCCTGGAGACAGGCCTTCCGAAACAGTTTGCTGCTTTTTGTTTCGTTTTCTATAATTGCCTAGACAAATGAGGTTGCTGGCTCACCTAAATATAAAGTTAGAATATTAAGGGTCATCAGATATGTTTGTGTGAATTTTAATTATTTAATGCTTTCAAGGTACTCTAAGAGGCTTTGTTATTTCTATTGCAGTATTTTAGAAGCTGACATATTTTACATGTACTAATCATGTAACTGTTTGTAGGAGTGATACATCGAGACAAACACTGCAGCATAACGTGATTTAAATTTTACTTGACACAGTAGATATCTGGTTTTGAGCTCAGTGTTTTTGTTATTAATTTGCTGGCTTTCCATACTTGAACAATGCGATTTGATATAAGTCAAAATAAGACTAAATTTTCTTCATATGAGAATAAAAACTAAGTAATACTTCAGGTGGTGGCTGCAGTGCTACACTGATTGCACTAGTTGATTTTGTGTTATTTCACTGTTAAAGTGGATTGAAGAAGAAAAGTATTGATGTTTTGCCAAGGCAACTTCATTTTTCCTGGCTTTTACACCTTTTCAGAGTGATTTCTAATAACAGAACTACACCACACAACTTGTTTCACACTTAGGAACTAGCATACATCATAATAGGCTTTGCCTATGTAAACTTGCATCTGATAAATTCAAATAACACTCCTTTTCAAACACTAACATGAGCCAAAAGTCAACTTAGTGATCTCATGAGCTACTGACAAATTTGCATCCTAACCTGACATTTGTCACATTGAAGTAGAAACAAGTATTAATAATTTTCCTTTCGTTAGGAACACTACAATAAAATGTCAATGACTTTAAAAGTGTAGCAGAAGTGTACAAATTAATTTTGATTTTCTGAAGTGTAATTATTTTTGAAGTCCCGCGCTATGTAATCACTTTGGGTGCTGTTATTTGTGCAATCAGTAGGGCTTAAATGTACTTTGCTGTTTTCAAACATTGTTTCCTAAGGTCACCCCTTACTGGTATGGATGTTTTAGTAGGAAAAAGTAAGGAGTTAATTTCCAGCTGGTCAGAGATGTCGGGAATTAAAAAAAACCCCAACATTTATGTATATTTCTATTTTTCATTTGTTTGCCAAAATGAGATGTTTGACCTACATACAGTTCTGAGAAGAGTGAAGGCTGTGATGAGTTATGTGGCAAGTCCATTTTTGTGCACTGGATGGCAGCATGAGCTCTTTCTCATACCCGTGCACCTCCTGGGGCTCATCCTACTTTGCAAGCAACTTGAGTGCGATCTTACTTCTATTCCCTTGAGCCGGGCAGTCAGGCCGTATTTGGCTTCACATTAGCCAGATGAATGGCTGGTAATCATCTAGAGAAGTACATCGTTTCCACAACATCCTCAAGTGCCAGCATTTGTGAGAATTCACAAGCTTGTAATGCTTGCATGCACAAAGACCACAAGAAGATATATTTTGATGGAAAGTTACTTTTCTACTTTGTGGCTTAAGACCTATGCAGTTTTAGCTGACATTCTGATAGCTACACATCCATGGTTGCCACTTCAGAACATTAGTGGCAGCTACCCGTACAGACAGTATTCAAGTTGGCTTATGGCCCTTAAAGGATCCATTTTATAATGTAGGTTGAATGGCTTCTGGAGTCTTTTGCTGTAACCTGGCTTTTAACCCTAATTTAATTTCATCTGAAGAATTATACCTGTCTGTATTGGAAGATGTCACTTAGAAGCAGTGCTGGTGTAAACAGACCTAGGGATGGAAGAATGTACTTTAACTATTTAAATTGCAGATCTCCTCATTAAAATTGGAAAAAAAAGATCAAAATATGAATTTATTCTGTTTACGAAAATATCTACTAATGTTAAGGAGTTAAAGGAGAAAACTTTATGGCATGAGGAAAACAAAGCCAAAAAGCATACAAAATCACAGTCAACAGTAACATATCTTGACATCTGCTGCTGAATGTCATTAATAATAGTAGTTTAGCCATTTATAGTAACAATTTAAGAATACAGCAGATAAAGCATTTAGGGGCTAACTTATTTGGAGACTGAAAATGCTAAAATTGAGAACTACATTAGCATAAAAAAACCCAGTATACTCTTTTAATTAATCTTTTTAGTTTTCGTTCAGAAGATATCTGCATTTGTAACCTGTATGGCAGAAAAGCTCCCTCAGTACATCGTGGGCAAGTTTTTATGCTCTTTAGAAGTGTAGTTTTAACATACATTATAGGGAAAGTGTAGTTAGAAATTGAGGAACTGCATGTGAGAATGTATCTATTTAGTCATTGTGCCTGAAAATTCCTGTTTGAATAATTCCCTTTAGCTAACTTCATGTACTACATATATATGTATATATATGTCCCTGTCTCAGATTTCAGTATCCTGAAGTTTCGCTTGATTCTTGGGACAACTAAAACATTAAATTCTTTGCAAATACTCTACAGTCTGCAATTTCTAGGCAGTTATTCTGGAACTATGTAACTGGACTAGCTGCTGGGAAGCCATATGAGTTTTGTTCTGCTTGAAACTGAGCTACTCTGCAAGAATGCTTGAATTTTGATGACAGCGAACGATTTTAATGTATTTTGTTCGAATTCTCAACTAAATGCAAAGTACACACATTAGTCTGTTTACATCTCTGACATCATTACCAAAGACAGCTGCTGATGCTAATAGACAAGTATGTTTTAAGGTCTTGATATCAGCATATTACTTTGGTATTCAGGTTCTGTGTATTTTACTGTCATTCAAGTAATCGGCATGATATACCAGTGACTCGGATGTAAAAGAAGTAGATATTTTAAAATCTCTAGCAGACTTGGCCAACTATGCTCCACAGTCTCAGTTCCTCATTAGTCACATTGGAGCTTCTGACACACACAGCTGTGTTTTCCATGCCTATTCTGTTTTCTTTGGAAGAAAATCTCCTGCATGGTAGGCACAGGTTCAACTGTTCTGAAGCATACATTCAGCTATAATGTCTTTCGTTTCTCTTCCAATATGAAGCAAACACAGAATTTGCTTGAAGTAGCTAATTTTTATTAAATAAAAACAACACCCCCCCGAACTAAACATCTTGCTGTTTTGAAATTGCTGGGTAATACCTGCATTCAGTTGTGTGCATCTTTAGTTGAGTTACTGTAAATGTGTTGGAAATACTGAAATAGACAAAAATCATGTGTTATTTCCATTTTGTCAGAAATACTGTTCTAATGAATTACAGCTTAATTTTCACAGCTCATCAGGTCTGGTTAGCTATAATGAATATGCAGGATTGTGAGTAATTATCTCAGCTTAACTAGGTAGCATCTGGAGGTTGCACTATTGTTTCAATTGGATTTTTCATTTTCTTTGGATTTTGGTTTTTATTGCATGAGCCAAAGCACTCAAGATTAAAGAAAAAAGGTGATATACTCCTTCTTCTAGGAAGCAACAAGATAATTGTCTTTTCTTACATGGATTGCATCCGTTTGTTTACTTGCCAGCAAGTGACTGTATGAACCAAAATCTTTCATGTGCTGAAATGTAGTTTTAGGACAATAGCACTAATTAGTGAATAAAACCAGGAGCAGGTTTTCCTTCTATTCTGTCTACAGTTGACCAGACCCCTCTGGTGAAGATGTCTTAACCACAGTCTGTAGATTAAACATTTTGTGACCTGATAGAATATGTCATAAGTCCTACAAAAAAAAGATAGGATGTTTTTTATTATTTCCACTTTGAAATTTTGAATATTACTTTGAAATATTGTATTTTAAAGGTAGGATCACAAAGTCAAAATTGGAAAAGAAAAAAAAAAAAGATAAGCAGACCTTGTCAGCTGCAGTTACATCTTCTGGCCACTGAAATGTAATATAGTTCAACGTCTGTGTTAGCATTCAGCATCGTTAATTCATGGGTGAGTAATATAGTTAAATTCTCAATGAGAAATTGAATTTGAGGTGACTCAGCAGGAAAATCAGTGTGTTCTATAACTGAATGGAAAGCAGTTGAGTTATTGTTTGCAGTGGGCTTGATGTAACAAGCCTTTATTACATGTGTCATGAAGACACTTAACGGTTTGACAAGTATTACATTTATTTCAGATAATGAGGCACAAAAAAATGTACTTCTTTGCTTTGGGAGCTGCATCACAGTACCTTGCTTGTCTTACTCTGGTCTAGCATGTATTTTGCTCACAGCAGAAAATATCTTCTGCATACTAGGACTGCAACACTTTACAACAGGCAGTTCATTTCTGAAGCAAGCCTCTTTCTGAGAAAAAGGTGAGGTTCAGCTTTGTCTCATCCAAGTACAAGATGAAGAAACCAGCCTTCCAAGGAAACAGGCTTTTGGGCGCTTAATGAATAAATAATGTTCTATAGTCAAAATCAAAGCTTAAATATGAGGACTTTTGAAGAAGATTTCATTCCCCATCCCTGGCTGTGTTTGAGGCCAGGTTGGACAGAGCTTTGGGTGCCATGGGTCAGTGGGAGGTGCCCCTGCCCATGACAGGGGGGTTGGAACTATATGATCTTAAGGTCCTTTCCAACCCTAACTATTCTATGATTCTAGCATTCTATACGATTGATTTTTTTTTTTTTTTCTTTTTTCTCTGGCAAAGGTGGCTCCTCTAAAATCAATGATATCAGGTAATACTTAAATTCCTTGACATCATTTTATCTAGGATCTCTTTTAGATTAAGTCCACAGAAGTTCTCTCTGTCTCCAGTGTTTCAGAAATGATGTGACTGCAAGAGTGTTTTACGTATGTGTGTCTCTTCATGAGCAGGTGTTAAATCCCAACTAAGGTCTTTAATCCAAAACAACTTTCTGCTCAGGTCACCCTATCAGAAGTAGCTTGGTGGCCTTTGCAGAAGCAATTCTATGGTGTGAGCAATCACTGCTTTTGGATTACAGTGCTTAGAAATGTGTGAGAACTTGAAAAAACTTAGGAAGGCAATGGTTAAGAAAGCAATGGAAAGGCTTGTATGAGTGGACATCTGGATGTACGTGTGCTTTTAAGCTAATGTCCTTTTCCTCTTGAACCAGGTTTGTAGGGTTGTGGACATATGTACTTTAAGCAAAGTCTTAAGTGTTTGTCTAAGTAGACTTGTCCATCTAACCCTAAACATTCTATGATTTTATGATTTATCTTGTCAAAGGATTTTGTACTCCAAATGGAGCTTTCGTAGGCTGCTAGTTAGGCGATTCTCTAAATATAACAAACTTGCAGTACTTTCACATAAATTTAGTTTTTTCCTGCTGTCCAAGTGTGTATTACTGCTTGGAATGCCGTTCTCTCCCCTGTGAAGTGCATGGTTGTAAACCCTAGTGAAAAATACACTTAAGTCCAAGGCAAATATCATAGCAAATGGATAACGTGTGGCAGCTCATTGCAGTTTTTGCAAAGGTGTGCAAATAGCAGATGATTATCAATAGCATTACAAGAATTCTTTTGAAGGTACAGGTGTCTGCCTTTTTTGTTTGTCAGATGTGTTAAAAAGGATGCTAAAACCTCATTCAGACATAAAAGCAACTGCATTCTTTTGAACAAGGACTAGAAAGCAAATAATTAATTTTACATACCTGAGGATTTATGTAAGCAACTACCTAAATAAGAATCATAAACCTAAAAATGCAATCTCTTCACCTACTTTGCATTCTTACATAAAAAAAAAAGTGTGGATTTGTTTCATAGATAGCATTTGACATCAAAAGAAATATGCTAAAATATTCTCCTGGTACCTCATAAAAATAAAACTATACTTAACAGACATGCTACACTTTTTTTAACTAGGTGGTAAAAGCTTTACAAATGTTGAGACTTGTAAAGCTGTAGTGCTGATTAGATAAGTAAGACTGGGAGTAACTGGAGGCTGTGTAGACCTTCTACAAAAATGAGGTTTACTTTCCATTCAGTAGCAAGCTGGAAATTTGCATGAGTGTCACAAAGAAAAGATTTGCTGGCTTGAACAGGGTTCTGATGTATGGGAAGTGTAGGAAACGGACTGGTTTTGACTTCAAGCCAGGTGAAACCAAGTTGATTTCACAGTTATGTTTTCAAACCTGCACATCAAACCGAAATCAAGAAGTCTGGAGCGGGAAGTGAAAGAGAAAAACAATTTTTTGCATGAACAGCTACTGAATGAGATCACAAAGAGTCACATATCTTTAGTGTTTAGTGCCAGTTCCTACCATGTACTGGAAGAATGGTCTATACTTTTTGTTCAGCTGAGTGAGTCCCTAGAAGTTCATGACTTGAAGCAAATTCTATGGGATAAGTGTTTTCATGAATAAGGATATGTCATTCTGCCCAGATTTCTAAGATCTGAGGGACCAGTACTTTACATACCAGTTTATTGAACTCAGACTGAGGTCCCAGAGCTATAGTAAGTTTAAGCTTACAGCAAAAAAGCTATCTGTAGAGATGTGTTTGAGCTTGAGCACCCAAACTCCTGAAAAGAAAAACTGACTCACTTTTGTTGAAAGTTTAGCTCATTGCATGCCTGTTAGTTCTGTTACACACATGCTTCGTAAAGCTTTTACTTTCTTTGCACTTCTCTGCCAGTTAAATGCTGAAGACATAAGCAGGAGGAAGATAGGGTGCATTGCCATCTACTCTGAGGGTTCCCAGAACTTTCATGCTCTTCTGTGCTCTTTCTCTCTCTTCTGTCAGTAACTCAAAATTACTATTTGCCTTTCCTGAGCAACATTTTAATCTTGTTGCTACCTTGTCACTTTTTCATGTATTGCAGCCTTGCTTTTTTTTGTGCTGAGCTTGTTTTCATGGGTTCCTTTTTCAGCATCTCTGCTGATGAAATTGAGCACATGGGTTTTTACATTCCAAAGCTAGAAGAGGATAGCTGATCCCAGCCTCCAGAGGATTCCCTCAGTGCTCTCTACATTGAAAGGCTTTAAATGTTTCTTTCCTTTGAATGTCTCATGCTGCTGACATTAATGCTTTTGTAGTGTCTGTAGCTCACTTTTTGTTCTAAGACCTGACAGCCTCCCTAGAATTCTTGCATACTTTTAAAAGGAGAATTTCTTGGATAAGTTCTTCTACTGTTTTGTTTTCTTCTTTCCCCAAATTACAACTTCTAAATATATTTACCTTGAATAGCTGATTGCAATGAATGTTACCTTACAAACTTTTAATCCTGTACCTTGATAAAATAGCCTCTTTCAGGTAGACAGGACTGTATAGGGTAGACATTCTGCACTAACTAAAGAATAAAAATTGACTATAACAGATCTGGTTTTTAAAGATATGGCTGTGAATCTCAGCTTGCAAAATCAATGGGGCTAAAGTACCACAGGTTTCTGCCCTGTGGATTCATGCAAATTTTAAGGTGACTTGTAATCTTTGGTTTCTCCTTCGAAGTTGTGAATTTTCATGTCATCTCAGATGCTAAGCAAGTCAAGGGTTCATCCTACCATCAGAGATGAAAGATTCAGTGGAAGAAGATTTGCATTGAAACCTTTATAGTGATTGCTTCTGACTCACTGCAGTTCATTGAGCCACTTCTTAAACTTCACAGTTGTAAAACTATTTTTAAGCTTGTCACTTGGAAACAAGTCTGCATGAGAAGGAAAAGGGAGCATTTTCTACAGCAGTCTGAAATATAACAGCTACTGAGAGGAGCAGAATGCTGCAACTGCTGTGAAAGACTGCAGTAAGTAGTTGTTTTCCAGCAGTCATTAAGTATTGCATCTCAAGAGCTGCCATATAAAGTAGTAACTAGCACTACTGTTCTGAACTTTGTTGATGAACAGCAGCTTGCCTTGCAGCCATTTAAGCTTTTACACACACTAGTACATGTACCTGAGCTGCTCTGATCTGTATTGTTTTCCCAACCTGGAAAATCCATTTGGAATTGTAGAGCTTCACGATCAAGCATGTGAAGAGCAAATAAATGGGGCACATGTTGATTCTGTCAGTACTAGAGGGTATTCATAAACCAACTGCGTAATTAAAGGATGAAAATGAGTGTTTGGGAATTGAATACTGCACTGAAACATAAACTCTGATATTTTTTAGGGGATCTAACAGGTGGTGCTTTTAATCCAACTCAACCCATGTTCAATAATTTATGTCCTCAAATTGACTCTAACAAATGTTGCTTAATTATGCATTCTTGGAAAGATGCTTTATGTTGGGCCTGAAATTGGAATTTGGCTCCAACTATAGTTATCTTTCTACATCAGTTTTAGTACATAATATAGAATCATAGAATAGTTAGGGTTGGAAAGGACCTCAAGATCATCTAGTTCCAACCCCCCTGCTCTGGGCAGG
>JASSUY010019816.1:0-69796 GCA_032466535.1 Forpus xanthops
TACAGAAGATAAATGCAGGTAAAACAACATAAATGAGCAGTCATTGAAATATAGAATCATAGAATCACAGAATATTTAGGACCTTAAGATCATCTAGTCTTCAAACAATGAAATATTTAGAGAAACTATGAAGATTAATAGAATGCCTCATACATTTGCATGTCAGAGTAGTAATGTTCCCTGCATCAGTACAAAAATGAATAGTTTTAACAAGTTTTTATCCTGATAAAAGTTTTTTCTTATGGCTGTAGAAAGGTACTGAAGTATTTAAATCACCTGTCAAACATAAACCTACTTGAGCACTGACACTTTAAAAATATAATGTGAAAGCAGACATCATTTGTACTTGCTAGAATTTTTCATATTGTCTTATAACATGTAAGTGGTGAAATTAGATGCAGAAACAGTAGATTTTCAATTTTAACCTTTTTTCTCACTAATTTCCAGAATGTAATTCTGCCCCCAGCTGGTTAAGACATAGCTGACATAGGAGACAGAAAGTGAGAGAATATTGAACCTATGAACTCTGCTTTTTCTCAGATGATGACTACAATTTGCATGCAAAGTATCAGCAGCTTTACTGTTTAGCACAGGTGCTAATAGATTCTAAGTTCTTTATGTAAGTATGTACTGCGCCCTCTTCATTATAGTACTAATAGCACAAAGGTGAAATTGTTTTCAGGAAACAGAGTTCATTGATTACTCCTACAGAACGTTACAATTAGTGACATTGGTCTGTAGTAATTGTTACACCTGTACCAGATCAGCTGAAAAGTAGAAATTTAATGCACATTCTTGTCACCGTCAGATTCCAGAAAGTTGCATATATCTACTGCCTGGGATGGATTTTTACATATCTATTTACTTTCCTATTGCTCTCTTTCATCAGATTCTAACTCTGTCTTTTTGTAAACAGAACACATGTACAGAAAAATTTACATGACTTTCACTCCTTTTTCATGTATAACTGTAGCTCATCCTTATCTCCCAGGGAGGAAGAAAAACAATGAAAAAGGGAAAGTACAGCAATAGAAAAGCAAGGAGATAAGTTATTATTATTACCTTTTGAAACAAAAGCTTTTATTCACCCTTCAACCTCTCTCTACTATCTTCTATCATATTTCAGGACATCTCTTCTGATGCCGCTGAAGAATAGATTACAAATACCTTCAAATTCATCTAACTTACTTCCATTCCATATATCATGTTTTCATATGCAGCTGTTTCTGTCACATCAGCAATCTGCTCCCTCAGTAACAGCCCTGATCCACCCTTTCAGGTTCCTGGTATTAGTTTTCAATACCATAAGACTAAAGGGGGCAATTTCAGGAAGATTAGCTCCTGTATTTAGACTACAGGTATTCAAATAAATAAGACTAGAAAGAAAATATGGCAAAAGTGGAAACATTCATTGGAAATAGCTTACCTAGAATGAAAAAAAAAAAAAAAAAAAACCAGATTTTAGTATCTATGCAAATGCTAGCATTAGTGCAAAGTATGAACAAAACAAAACAGTCCCACTAGTAAGGCCCCACTGGATGTTACAGTCTGGTAACTACTGCTTTCCAGAGTTTCCTGCCACTTTCATATCCTGGTGTCCCAAGTGGGTTAAGGGGAGAGGGAAGCCACTTGAGCCCACAGAAACTGAGGAAGTGGAACCGGACATGGTGAAATTTTGCAGAGTACTACAGGAGTATGAACACTAAATGAACTTGGTTTACATGGCAGACAAGTAGAATTACGAGATGGAACACAGCTGCTGAGGTAGCACACTATTGAAGCAATGGGATGTGAATATTCAATACATTAGCCATGACAGAAAATCCTTGTGTAGGTTTGGAAACAGGTGAAAACGAGAAGCACTGCTGGGAGGTGAGCAGGGGACAAATCTGGTAGACACAAGTAGCTGTTAATGAAGAATTCTGCAAGCTCACGAGATTACTGCTGGACCAAGCACCGACCACACACTGAGGGTGCCAGAAGAGAAGAGTGAATGTATTCTTGAAGTAGGAAGGAGCAGACCCAGTCAGACACATCCTGAAATAACTAGGTACCACAAGTTTATCAAAACAAAGAAGGATGTAATGAGTGACACAGGGCTAATACTGTGGGTTAGGAAGCGGGTGGGTATCATGCCTGATGAATGGGGAGAGTGGAATCCTGGTCAGTATTTGCTAACTGTGAAGATACAACCATCCCATATCCAGCATATGAAACTTATGAAAACCTCATGTAGTTGATTTTAAAGGTTTCATTTCTCTGTACTATTTACCTAACAGCTCTGGTACTGAGTTTCAGTTTTCCTCAGATAAACACTGTTGCAGATGAGCTTGTCCCTTAGGTTCCATAGCAGCTGGAGTTTCTGTGTTTTCCTCCACCTTTTGCTTGTCACATAACAGCACTTATGAAAAGTGTCCAAACAAATGAGCAATGGAAAAACCTATCTTCTCTCCACTGTCCTTTTGAAAAGGTCTCTGCATTGTGCCTTTTATTAGAGATGATCAGGAGATGAAGGTGGGGGTGTGGGATCTGAGCACACTCTAAAGACATGCAGAAGAAAACTCTTTTGACAAATATTCAGGCTGTGAACTACTGTGTCTGCAGAGGAAAGAGAAAAAAAAAAAAAAAGAAAAGAAAAAAGCCAAATGCAGAAGCAGAAACCTTCCAGTCTAACAGCAAGCATCCAGTAAAAAAAAGTGTTCTCTGTTGCATGTTAGTTGTTGTATTGTGCTTATTTTCCTCAGGACAAATTTCTCTAGGGATACATGTGAATACAACTGCCCTGTTCTACACTAATAAAAAAATTGCGACATAGTGTTGATTTTAAATTATAGGCCTAAACATGTGCAAAATACATACACTGCACAGGCCACGTAAAGGAGTGAGAGTAGCCTGAGTAATCTGACACATTTCTAGTCTAAGGATTTTTTTTCTTCTGTTAACCTTTTAACATAAAGACTACCTTCATGTTATAATCCTACCAGCTCTGGTTCCACAGCTCTTTCAAGGTTTGCTTGATAAACACTGCCATCCCCCACCCCAAATTCTTTTAAAATCCTAGCTTAATTTGTGGTCAAAACTAAATCCAAATAAAGTCCATCTGGGGAAAGTGGAAAAACTTGAACTCCATCCTGTTGTCTCGAACATCCTATGGTTGCATAATAAAAAAATGCCTTTGTTCTCACAACTAAAGTATGCATCAAGAATCAAAGAAGCAAGAAAAAAAGGGAATGTTCCAAGCTATTACTGTAACAATCCAATTACAATGCCTATCAAACTTAACTTCACAGGTTATAGCTCCTAATTGCCTGACAAAAATTGACACTTCAGTCGCAACAGCATAATATAATCAGAGTCCAAATTAAATTTGATCGTGGGCAGAAAACGATGCTATCATTCGGTGGCATGGAAACAGGAGATCAACTAGCATGATATCAAGGATCAGAAATGAAAATTATTCATTAATGGCAATGGTTTTCTGATAATGGAAATGACACAGTTCAGACGGCTTCGTAAAAACACTATTAATTAAAAAGATGATAGACCTAACAAGGCATAGAAACCAGTGGAACCTTTCTCTGTGCTTGTTAAGGTGAAGGATGACAATGTTTAAGAACAGAAGTTTATGCACTTTTGTGAAAAGTATTCCGCTGATTCTGTGGCAAGTTTACTGGTCCTCGCTTAGTGAAGCATCCATCTCTAGGGTGCTATGTTATAGGGACATAAAAAGTGTCCAAGTCCATAATATGGCATTGTAATAAGCATGAATACTACCAGCTATAAAACAGAAGGGTCCAATTCATAAAAAAATGCACATGGGACTTTTGCATACTCCCAAGAAAAAAGTGCAGAGAAAACTATTTTATTTCTCTGTGCAAGCAGCTCTCTCCTCATTTTACTTTGGAGAAATACAGAGGTGCTTTATGCTGAAGAAAAAGCAAGCTAGAAATCCACCTTCAAAAGTTTCTCTGAGAAAGAAAAGGCCAGTGTCTCAAACACTGAAGTTCAGACATTGTCCCTGTGTTCCTTACACTGAGCTCCTGATTTTACCACAATAGAAAACTCCAGTACTAATACAATGCCACAAGCATTGTGTTTGAAATAAACTTCTCAAAGGGTTGAAACCATGCTATGCATTTGCCATAGCTGCAACAAATCAAACTGCAGTTGCCCAGTTTGAGGAAGAAAAGGTATTGGCTTGTTAGCATTCTCCATGATCTCCTACTATACTGTATGTTTGGACTCTGCACCATGCAGGATGGGTCACTGCCCAACACACAAAACTAAAACTACTCTTGAGGACTCTCATCTCTTCCTTCTTCAGTAGCTGAGAGAAGCAAAGGGGCATCCCCTGCTGCAATTCCTTGCTCGACAGGCATCTGCTTCAGAAATATACCCACGTAGGTCTCTGAGACTTCTTCTGTGGGAAGCCAAGGATCCAAAAGCTTGAAAAATAAAGGACTTTCAGAGAGAACAGAAGGGAAGAATTGGGCAAACATAGATGCTTCCTTGAAAGAGGATGACTCAAAGCAGATCCTTATGACCCTCAAATGCAACTACATTATGCTTTAGCAATCCAGAGACTGGGAACAAACCTCATGTTCCTTAGGTTGTCTAACTGAGGTTCACTCAAATCCAAAATGCATCAAACTAAGGTGCCTGTAAACTTTCTTCGACTGATAAGTAACATTCTCAAAGATCACTTCACTTACAAAAATAATAAATAAATAATATTAAGTACTTAATACTAGTCTGCTTAGAACAGCTCTAAATACTGAAAAACGTTAAAATGATGGATATGCTTTTACTTTTCCTTAACTATTTGATAGTTCCTCTGCAGGCTGCACAAAGCTTGCCTGAATCATCAATTTTGTTTAAAAAACCAAAACCTCAGAAAGGCAATGATATTACCTAAACTGTGTATCAGCATTGCACCGCACCTGGGGCAGGTCCTACAGTTTCAGTGTGTTTTGTTGAAATATTCTTCAGCCCTTTAAACGCGATCATTTAAGGCAGGTGCAAGAAGTGTTGGAATTCAACATGCAGACAGCTCAGGAGGAGACACTGATATGTTAATGGAGAAAACAGCTACTGTATAACATTGGCTAGCCTGTCATTAAACCATATTGCAGCTACCACATGATTATCTCTTGGGTTTTGCTAACTTGACCTCATGAAAAGGTATTTATAGATAATTCCAAAAATTTAAAAGCACAGTATATTGATAATATTTTCATGGGTTTTTATAGTTGTATAACAAAGTTGAGAAATAGAAAAAAATAAAAAGCAAAGAAAGAAAATAGAGACCAGTTTGTGTTGTCTCATTTTTTGCTTAGGGTTGGTGTTTTTTAATGTATAATTTAACTATGTTGCTTATGAAGTATTCTGGGCAATGATGTAAGCCCCTTTTATCTGACAGGAGCGGCACTACCTAGCAGTGAAAGTGGGCAAACTTACCCCCGCAGCAGGGAATTCTACACAGAGGCAGCCAAAACCCAAATCCATTGTGACCATTAATCCTGCAGGGTAAGATTATAGACTGAGTCATCTAATGAATAAATTCCCTCTTTAAATTCCAGCAAATTAAATCCCAGATATGTTCTTTAAGGAACCCAGGGTCAGATTCACACGCACTGACTCAGACTTGTTGGGAATTTTCTCTTAAATGCTTGCAAGAAATGTCAATTCATCAACTTTGACATGTTTTGTGGGCACGCTCTGTTCAAGGGTGATATTTCAGGTGTAAGAGAGGGCCAGAACATGTAGGCTAACAAACAGGTCAGCAAAAGGGTTGCTTAAAAACTAATAAAAGAGACCCATATTTTTTTCTGTGCAAAGCCTCATTCAGGGCACATTGGTGATTCCAGGTGACTGAGTTGCCTCTTACTCCACCACCTATCTGTTCATCACACCTGTTTCCTGCGAAAATTTCAAGTGGTCTGGAGTTCTTATTGCTGACAGCTCAACACCTCACATGAAGCAAAAGCTATTTCCACTTTATCTCTGCTAACAGTGTAAAATCAAAAGAGTTACCATTCTTTAGTTCAATCCTGGCAATAGCAGAAACACTGTAAAAAGAGATTCACCCTCATGCGTCCTACAGCTGTTGACCTGTGAGGAGTTAACAGGAGGAAAACACTTGTTCAGTCAGGGTCACTGTGACTAGCAACCTTCCTCATAGTCTCATTGTGGATTTAAACTTTTGACGAATACAACCTGGAATTCTTCAGTTTTCCAGCAGCACTCACTGAACCAGGAAATACACAGCATTAAGAAGAAAATAAATAATGAAATTAAGCTGAACAGAGTTGCTGGCCCATTTTCAGATCCCCCATTCTAAAACTTGCAAGTATCACCATTAGGCATATTGCCAAATCTATTTCCCCAGTGAATTGAGGCTTATGCACCACTCAAGAGGAGTCTGTTAATGACTACAAAGATCCACAGCTGTTTACAGTTTAGGCTCAGTGGTGGACCAGGCAATAAGCTTGATCCAACAATGAAGTTGTTGGACTCTCACAGCAAGAGGAGACATTGTGTCAACTATTTGCTTGCTCACAGTGCGAGTGACTACCAGGACCGCTTAGCAGGGCTGGAAGAAACAGGAAAAAGAATAGGTATGGATTGGAGAGAAGCTGTGCAGGGTTCTGCAAACGAAGAAGAAATGTGTAAAGAAACTAGGCTTAAATAGCTTGCAGAAGCATAAATGAAGTAACAAAATTAATAGACCAGGGAAATTCTTTACGAGACATCCAAAAAAAAAGGCAGATCTATTCAGAAAAATATTTCAAAATCACAGCTGTATCAATTTGTAGGAGTCTGCTGTGACATTAGCTATTGCAAACTTTGTGGGGTTTGTTTTGTTTTTTTTTTTCATGAATGAATAATTGAGAGTAACAATAGTGTCTGGTCTTCAGGAAAGTGATAGCGAAGGACAAGACTGCCAAAAACCCTGCAAAAGACTGGTGCAAAGTATAAGACAGGCTTATATTAAACTTCTCATTTTTAGACATGGAAGGGAACATAATATTAAAAAAAAAAAAAAAAGATGTGTAAGAAGGTATTTGAGGAAAAAAATAAGGTAGATATAAAAAGCAAAAATTGTCCAAAAGATTGATAGGACAATCTTTTGATAATATACCAAAGTAATATAGGTTGGGAGCAAGTCTTTTTAGCCATGCTCTGGCTACAAGTCAAAGCTGTCTGCTGACTAGCAATGGATGCAATAATTTCCTTTAAAAGCAACAACGAAAAAGGAGGATTCCTAAACACCAAGAGCAGCAGGTCTGAAAAGAAGGCTTCAAATATTAACAATTGATGAACTTAGAAAATTTGCCAAAGAAGCACCTTATGCTAAATGTTAAAGCATGACCTGACAATGTGCAGTAAGTTCATTTCACTTAGAAGCAGGGCATATATCATTAAAGCATCTTTTTCAGTCTTTTCAGTTAAGATGGTTCCCAGAACCTCCACATCTGGTGCCAAGGGGTTGTCACAAACTTAGAGAAAGCATTAAGGACATGTCTGTGTGGATGGGCAGCTGATCAAGTAATTTATTGATTAGCCATATTGTATTAAGTACAAAAATTCAAAGGATGAAACTTATTTCTGGTAAAGTGAAACCCTCCATATTTACTGAACAGATTATACACAACAGGAAATGCTTACTTGATTACTTGATTGCGAAGTCAGGCAGGTCCTCGACCCCACAGACTTCACTGGAGCTATGACAATTTACCAACGGAAAAACTGTGCCCCAAGGTAATTTTCTTTAATGCAATGGCAAGCTCATAAGTCTATAAAAAGCAGGACATAGGAAATGCAGACATGAAAAATCTTTTATTCATCCTCTTTTCTACATACAGATTTTCTAATAAACACAGCTCTAAAAAGCAAGGAAATAGTAGAAATGTGTAAACACAAAATTCTATTTCAAATTAAACTAAGTCATATATGAAGTGCTCCTGGAGCATAAAAAGGGGAACAGAGTAGCTACTGAAAATCAACCTCATTCAAGGGCACAGCCATGCTGAAGCCTTCCTTGCGTTGCTGCCTGTCAGAGCCCTCGAGCACTCAAGACTTGCAGCACAATTTTAGAGTCAGAGCCCTGTCCACCTTCAGCTCTGAAAATTCCCTTTTCATATCTGGAGGCCAGAATTGGATGCCTAACCTCCACCATGTGCCTATAAACCACCCTCTGAAAAATATACCGCTCTACCCTATGACACTGGTGTTAAAAACAGCCGTCAGCAGGGAAGACAAAGGGATTTTTGTGATCATCAGCTTTTGCTAATTAAAACTCATGCCAGAGAGTGAGGGAATGTTTTTGTGTCACACCTGCTTATATGTTTTCTGGAGTGACAGCAATCTTAATATGAATGAGAATACTATACTGTGCCATAAACCACTATTTGCCATGTCTGCCCAAGGTAATTGCTATTAAGCAGCTGGAGGTCAAAAAACAAAAGGCAAAAATCTGTACCATAAATGTCATATTGGAGAGCCCAGGCCTCATGGACCAAGGTGTTGCATAGCTACACAGTTTCTCTCTCTTCCTTCACCCTCATTTTACACTCAGTTTCTTCAAGGATTCAGAAAACTTGGTATCAAGTAAGTCAGATTAAAGTAAATGCATAATACAAATGAACAGGTCCACTTTGCATAATACTAACAATGTAATTTCTGTCAGAAAAATGAAATGAAAAATGTAAAAGAAATTAAAATGTGAGTAAAGGTAACAATGCAGAAAGCAAAGCTAAAGATGTTTACACTTTGGGGGAAGGTTACTGTAACAGGCAATTTTTTTGGTCATCACTCTCAGCTGCCTCTATAGCCCCTTGCTACAATAGCATCTTGGATTGTAGATACTTCTCTATTGACATTTGAGGGATGAAGCCTGCAGATGGTCCCCATTTCAAAATCTGGGGGCTTTTCTATGTCAGTTTAAGATGTTGGTTTAAACTCTGATAAAATGGAAACTACATTTTTCTGTAGACTCTTATCTCAGACTTGGTTAAAGTAACGTGCAAGTCACAACACTTAACGCCCTTTCTTCCTACTCATTTTTACCATGTGCATAGTACAGAAGCAGCTACTGCAGTGACTGCATGCCACTCTGTTAGGTTGTGGGGTATCATATGATCTAACAAAACCTGCTAACAAAGTAAATGTGCCATGATTCATCAATTAGGTGGAAAAATACTGCTTTTCCTTTTTTTTTTTTCTTTTTATTCAAATATAAATAGGTACTTCCTCATGGCTAATATCTCATTCTGCAATGCATAGGAGTTTGCTGCTATCTGCAGGTAAAATACTCTATTACTGAGTAAAAATCTGAAAAGGAAGCCAAGCATTTAGCTGCTGTTTTTAATTGCAGCTTCACACAATTCCATGTAAAAATCCCAGGATGAACAAAAATACAGATCCCTCACATGGGGCTAGGGGGAATGTTTTCTCTCTAACATGACAAGCTGCAGGCACACCACTCTGGGGACGTTTTACTACCAAGATCTGATGGTAACCGTGGGCAGGGTCAAGCGTACATGCAGCCACCCAGGGCAACTCTGACACACTCTAGCTATGGCAGCAGCAAAGAACTCCTGGATTGTAAGAGTATCCTTCTGATGCTCAGTAGCCCTCAAACGTCCTCTCAGCTGTGACAGGCTGCCAAGTGGCTGGGACACAAAACTCGTTCCACAAATGCCAAAGCTTTCAGGGAAGCTGTAGACTGTATCAGGAAAGGCAGTTCAAAAGGGTTATGCACAAATCATTATTTGCCCCTCTGTTCGCATGGCAGGCCTGGAAAGTGTGCCGTCGTACAGGCTGTCCCTCATAATCCTCCACTCCACTTATTCCACTACACAGCATAATACTGTTTACTTCTTTTTTTTTTTTTTTTTTCTTTTTTTTCTTTTTTCCTTTTTTTTTAAACTTTTAATCCTCACTTTGTCCTACAAGCATGGAATGAACTGAAATACATATTCTGAAAGACAATTATTACTGACTTTTCCTTGCCATAAAAGTCAGGAGACAAAAGATTCTGCATGTGCTTTACAGAGCTCACTATGTGAGAATACTACCCCCAAAGTGTAAAATATATTGCAAATAGCTTCTAGTTTTACAGTTATACTGCTACAGCACTTTAGCTGTTACAAAAAATGTGCTAGGTATATTAGCTTAATTCCTTGGGAATACCATGGATGACATGCTTTGTCTCCAGCCTGAAATGGATTGTTTAAAATTTGTTCCAAATGCAGCAAGATAGTTTTGACTAGTCTGTGGACAGAAGATGGACACGATAGAAGTCATTAAACAACATTTAATCAAGCAAAATCATATTGGAGGAGTCATTACAGGAAATATTGACTACAGGAAATTACATGCCCCACATTATCTCATAAATGCTTAGATATTCATCTTGCAGTTTTGCAGTGCTATAGTACAGCTCTCTAGCTTGCTATCAAACACGTATCTCCAAGACACCCTGTCACCGGTGTTAAACTTTTCATACCCCACCATTTTTTAAGTGTGACCTCAATTTACAAAAAGCTGACATAACTCATGGGTTGTTTTCAAAGAAGAGTTTCAGTTTAAGCTGATTTCAGCTTGTGGATAAGAAGTGGTCATCAGAATCAAAGAGCACAAAGAGACTAAATAAGAACACAATAGAAAGAAAATTACAAAATACCCATCACCAAAGATTCTCCTTTTAACCTTTAAGTGTAGTCAAAACCTAATGACATGGTAATTATAAGTTTAACGATGCCTTCAAGCAGATGTGCTACTATGTGTTCGTGAACCTCTAGGATCTGGGGTTACCTCGCAACTTTAGCCAGCAGTGAATTCTCCTCTCTCCAACTCTGCTTCTAAAAAAGCTTTCAACCCTCTCTCCCCTCCCCATTGTTGCTACCAACAGTGAAGGAAACAGTTTTGAACTCTGGCGTAGGCTGGGCTCCAGATGGCTGCCAGTGTTTTAAGCAGAGTTGACTAACCTTGTTCAAAGCAGGTCTATAGAACACGGTGCTTCAAATATTAGTGTCTGCTGGGATTGCATCAATATATGTGGAGTCCCACGATTCTTATCACTAGCATAGCTGAATGAGTGAATGAGGAGCAAGAAGCATAAAATGGAGGAAAATGCACAAGACCTCTCCCTCTCTGATGCTGAATTGGCCCATTAAACAGCAGGAAATAGCTGAGCATAGGTTTTCATTGAGCTTGCAGACCACTAAAAGTGAATGAATATGACCCAGGCTGAGCCTGAGGCTGGGAAAGGCCAAGAGGTTGTCTTCCATGTAGGGATGAAAAGGACTGTCCTGAATTCAGCCAAGGTCAAAGAAGCAGCTCAGGGTCGAACAGGCAAAGTTATTCCTCAGAGCCATTTTGTGAGAAGAAAAACTATAGGCAATGACTAAAAGTCAATTATTTGATTATGAAACTTAGAACTGTTCTTATGCCTTGACAAGAATGAAAGCACCAGAAAAACCATCCTGGAATGGAGTCACTCGCTTTCTGAGAACAAATTTTATGGGGACAGCTTGATGTTGTTTTCCTGGAGTCTCTCAGTCTGACCTCAGCCACAAATAAAGTCTTTTCAAATGTAAGGAAATAGCTCTGGGATATGTAATATCTGATGCAAAGAGAAAAAGCATCATCTTCATCCCTACTCACAGGAAAGCCTGTTTTCTTTGGTTTTTGGCCCATATGAGAGTTAGTGCATGAAATATAAATTGCTGCTCAACATTTAAGTTTGGCAGAGCCAATTAATACTACCTTCTCAACATGGGTTTGGAGGCTATTTCAATTAAATCCTCTGTGCAAAAGCAGTTGCTGCACACCGGATATCTTGGTATTTCTGAGAGGCTCTCCTTAGTGGGTAGTTTAAGTTCTGCAGTACATTTATCTCTCCCTGACTATTGCAACCTCTCTCCTTTCTCTCCCTCCCTGATATCTGTGTCACCCTCCTGCAGACCATCTGACCACTGCTGCCAAATAGATGGCCTGCACCCTCTTTCACATCACCTCACTGTTCAGATCTCTCAGTCATTTCTCAGTGATCCATTATCCCATTTTATATTATTGCTCCACTTCTCCAGGCTCACCTCTTCCATCCTTGACCCAAATAATGTGTTCTGTTTCCATTCTGAGAGCCTACAGTCTTTCTGAAGGATAACTGACTACTGTTCCAGCAAGAAGAGGGAAATCTTATATGCAAAAAACTGGAACAAAACAGTTCTCCATATTTTTGTAAGGCTTTTGTAATTTATGCTGTTCAAAAGGTTCCTAGAGTTAAGAAAAACAGGATCTGATACTCTGCCAACACCTGAAAATCTTAAACCCGGAGTAAAAGACACCTTATTTTTAACTTCTTATAAAGGCTCATCACTTCTGCAAAGTCCACAGAAATCCTTATTCCAATTTTCCTTACATTCGCTATTTAGTTTGACTTGTACTGAATGCCCTTCTTGTTAGGATGCAATCCTGTCTCTCAGCTCCCTGCTCTCCTGCTGATCTCCACTATAAGCCTGAACATATTGCCTATCAGTCCATGCTTCAAGCCTCCAGCTTGCAACCCACATTGCGCTTTATTTCTCTCCACACACAATTTGGGGGTCTGTTGGTTTGCAAAGTCTGGGAGACAGTGAAGAGATTCAATAATTTAATGTATTTGGTCCTTGAAAAAAGTGGAATGAGGAAACACAAAGGGTATACGTTACCTATATAAAGCATATCAAGGACGCAAATATTTCAGACATTCATCTTTCTGTATTTCAGTCATTTACCTCAGCCTTTAAGATGACTCTTTATGATACTCCTTCTACCACATGTAAATTGGGCCTTCCTTTTATCTATTGATGTATCAGGTATGCTAACTCTATGCAATAGTTGCTTACCTGCATACAAATGTGTCTAACAGCTGTTATGCAGATCAAACAAACTTTCTTCTACAAGTCTTCTGTGGGCTGTATTTTGCTATACACACCAGTTACCATGTTCATGGATGATGAAATTAAACGACAGGGGTTTTGCACCTTTTATTTTAACTAAAATTGCAATATTCATATATGGAGTACTTCACAGAAATCATCAATAATGTGCTAGGTGTTATTGTGTAGTGAAGGCAATACCTTTGAGACACCTCAGATGTGTCACATGCAAGATGATGACTTTTTCAGAGTCCTCAAATCAAGCCCAGACAGGAAAAAAAAAAAAAAAATAAAAACCAACACACAAAAAAAAAAACACACACCCAAAAAAAAAAAAAAACTCAACAGGCATCTGTAGGAAAAACGTCCTCCAATTTACGGCCCAGTAAATCTGAAATTACAAACCCTGGTGCAGTTAGCATACAGAGGACACCAAGTTCTGAACATCAGCATCTGCTATTAAGCATCTCCTGGTAAGATGGATCTAAATTTCTTGAAGGCATCTCCAGACAGTTCAGCAGACAATTTTGAGTACTGAAAGTGGAATGACTGGACTTTGCCTGTTCAGGTTGAGCTACCTGGGGGTCTGTAGGTCTCAGAATTTGGTATTTCTTTTTGACTGCTTGTCTCTTGACTTGGTTTTCATTTTAAGAGTATCTTCATTTATTTGAATGTGCAGAAAATAGTTTTAAGAAAACTAGAAAATAGTTTTTGTAGCATGGTCTTGAACCTCCTTTGCAAGAAGAAATCACCATTAAATTAGGCACCTCTGTAAAGTCTTTTTGATGGTACTTCTACGCACCCACTTTTTAGAGCTGTAAGTAAACATACAAGCTTCAAGACAATGTACATTCTCTGTCTCGTTTCTCTTTATTTAACTCAGCAGTCTATTTCTCTCTTAAATCACATAAGAACAAGTGCAACCACTGAAGATGTGAGCTTGGCAAGGTATAGATATTGTGCCTTAAACAAAGATAACACTAATGAATTCACATTCAACCTTTTCAGCCCAGTGATAGAAAAAGATTTTCAGTCACTTTAGCCTGAGCTACATTTGCACTCAGGGTCACCTAAAGAAAAGGACAACACATTCATCTTTATCCTCCTTGAGTTGTGGAGTCACTCAGATAATCTATAGTGAGTTGCAAAGTGAAATTAAATACCTTAAAATGCCATCTATCTGATCCCCAATTAAAACATAATCTTTTTAAAGCTGTCAATATTTGCTGACCAGAATCAATAAGAAGAAGATTATGACTGGCACTTCCCCAGTGATCTTCAGGAAGACAGGAAACACACTGCTGTTTTCAGGTCAGCAGGCAAAGGGGAAAACTGGACCCCAAATAGAACCACATCATGGACAAGTGGCATTTGAGAACCTCTGCAATGATTCAGCTGGGTGGTTTTGAGGTTTATTGGAAAGGGTTTTGTTGGTTTGGTTTGATTTTAGCTAAGTGAAGGAATATAATACATGGAAAGTTTTTAAAGAAATAATCCTGGAGTCTTAAAATCATGAGTCTTTAGAAAAGTTTTTGTAAAAGAAGTTTTACTTTGATCCTTATAAATAAATACACTGAAGTTCCTGAGTCATATTCAGCCAGTGTCTTAAGAATTTGAGGCATATTTACTTTTCATTTGCATTTAAGAAATATAAGCTTACACTTATCTAAGTAGATCCTGGATATTCCTCATCATTGCTACAGGAGTTAAAGTTTTAACTATCTAAATCTAATGTCTGACACCAGTGACGCAAGTGATCCCTACTACAGTGTGTAAGCTTAGGGTAAGAGGCCTAAACTACTTTTCCTCCTGACCTACATTAGGATTTCTTTTATTTCTAGGCCAGATTGGAAAGTTTAGGATAAAAAAAACATTTCCGGGTGCGCAGAGGGCTTAGTAGCCTTTCTACCCACAAGCTGTTGCTTTCTACCAGCCTTCCACAGTACAGATTGTGGCACAAATGCTCCAACCTGCCTGTAAAGTTAGAGCAGTTAGAGCAATACACTTATTGCACTGACAAAAACATCACCAGAGAGCTACCTTTAAAGAAATTTTTTTCAATACAATCCATAATTGATGTTGTTATCCTTACAACTACATACTGAAGAGTGGCTTGTACATGTGAATCTCCCTCCTCCTGCTGTAAAAGCCATGAAGTAAGCTCTAGACAAACTAAGAAAGGCTACTGCAATAATCCAAACTTATCTACACCTTAGGAATGGTGAACCTAAGTACTTGTTCTGACAGAGTGTCCATGAAACACTAAATAATTTCATCTTTATGCATCACTTCCCATCTGTGGAAAAGTGGGTGACAAAACTTCCATGACTCTGCTGATCTAGGGAGAAGCACAAGAATCATTAGAAATGCTGACTTGATAAGCACCTAAAATAATCAGAAGGAAAGCTGGGGTCTGAAACTGTTCATGTGAGAAAACACATAGGGTATTGTAGCTTAGATTAAATATGCTGAAACAGCACTTTTAGGTGCTGCTTGTGTTTAAGTGGTTGATGAATGACATATCAGACTTTTCTCACTATTATACATCATTTAAATATAAGCTTTTAAATGACCAGTTTTCTTACAAAACTGTGACATTTTGTAATTTGGGCAAGAAGGTCTCTTTGCGAATAAAACAAAACAGCCCATTCTAAAGTCACCTTCTCCAAAAAATATGTGAAGCACAATTTGTAGTTGCATTTTCCTGACCACAGAAAAACTGGCACAGGAGAATGCACAGCATCTCAAAACACAATGGCAAACATGCCAGCATAAAGTTTCTGAAATAAGTCTGACCCTATTTTTTCTATAAGTGTGGTTTGGACCTCTGCAGATTTGCATAATTCCCTGAAGTTTTCTCTGATATTGGTCACTTGTGTTAGTTATTGGTTGGCATTATGATAGCACTATTTTGTTCAAACTTTTATGTCTCATTAGAGAATCAGAGACAAGGCTTATGACAACATGACTGCACTGCATTGACTTTCGTAGATCCTCTCGTTCATTAGAAGTAAAGAAAATGCTGCTGAAACCACATAAAACTGCATCTGGACAAGGTCATTTTCAAAATTAACTCTCCCTACTCATAAATCACATGCAAATAATCTATTGCAAAGCTAGAGTTGTCAGCACTCAACTAGCAGAACATATAACACCATGATCACTACCAAACTTCATCTAAAACCTTCAAAAAAGGAAAAGTGTTAAATGTTCAAATGTTCACTACCATATTTAATAATTTCAGTCTTTTCTGTGCTTTGTAATGCACTGTTTGCCAAACTTTGTATTCAAAACTAAGGCTCCATCTTCTGAGACTGAAGTTCCTATTTGGAAGCAACAGCATTGAAAATATTTTGATCTTATAAGACATATGACAATCACTGAACCTAGATAAAGTGACTAGAAACAGACTTTGGATACAGACTGCTTCTTAAAAGATGAAAAATAGACCTTTCTCATTTTTCTTGGTCAGGGGAAGACAATGATAAGGAGTAAATCAATAATATTCCAAAATGGTTCCAAATTATCCTATGACTTATAATGAAGTGGTATTCATACCAGAGGGGCAGAGAACATTCAAACCAGGCCTACTTCCATATTGAGTAGAGGAGTCTAGTGAAGAGAAGAATCAGGCCCACGAAAAGCAAGAAAGTTGTTTCTAGATTATTTTCACAGCCTAACTTTAGCCATCCAGATTTGAAAATGTTGGCATATGCACAGAGGAATATTCTTGCCCTGTGTTTGAACACAGGTATTTTCTGTGTGTTTCAAGCAGTATTTTAATGGTTCATCAATACATTATTAATTGTAACCAAAAAACATAAACAAAAACAACAAAACAAAAAAAAAAAATGCTAGTTGCAAACAGCCACAACCTCTTGTTCTCCTTAATCATTTAATTTCATACACCTATATTGAAATTTTACGTTATGCCTTAGAAGGTCATTGTCACAGCAAATCACTAGAATACTGATATTGTGCTAGGTCAAGAGTTAAGTAAGTCCATTCCATCCATGCTATTTTGTGTTTTAAAGAAGTCCTTATTCTAGGCAGACTCTCTCTTTTATTATTACTTCTTGAATGATAAGAGCTGAGATTGACCTTCAAAAGAGATTTAAATGGCCTTATCCGAAAAACAGTCTGTGAACATCTATAAACTAATGTGCTGCCTTTACACCTCCTTTCTCAGAGAGGAGGTGTAAAGGCAGCACATCAAAGTCAGCAAGGAACTTACAATAATGGATTTCAAAGTCAAAAATCTAATGCAAATCTAAGTATTTGCTTATAGACTCTTTGAAGTCTTGACAGATTAAGTTTAGAAGTATTTTCATAGATGGTATCTACATAATCTAATAGAGATGATTTCAGGAACTGAGAAGATGTTTCCAGTAGATGTTTAGATTATAGAACACCATTTTTCAATAGCATTAATAAAGAATACATTTTTGTTTAATTTCTTTTAAGTTTATAGCACAACACCGAGCAGTTATAAATAATATTCTGCATCTGTGGAAAGGTGTTTATCTCAATAGAAAAAACTGGCAGATGCACAGGATAAAGGAGTTCCATCTCTGTTATGCTTATATAATATAATTGACTTTGTTAAAGGACATTTAGGTGTTGTTTGATTTACATCCTATGTCAGCTTAATGCATCAACTGCGTAAGGTTCCACTTGTTTAAATATTTCATTTTAAAAGGTGCGGTAGGCTCATAACTTTACCAACATCCACTCTTCCCTGACAAAAATGGATTCTCCAGTTTAATCTATTACTCTGGAAGTAAATGAAGACTTCACCCTTTCCCTTGACAGAGGAACTGAGGCTGTCATATTACTTATTGCCGTCAAAGTTGAAGAAGGTACTGCTAAAAGTGTGACAGCAATTATATGGTATTTTTCCTTAAAAAAAAAAAAAAAAAGAAAAAAAAGTAAAATAAAAAAAACATTAAAATGCAAAAAAAGCCGGTAATACCTCTATTGCTTATTGAAACCATTCTCTACTGCTACTTTTGGTATCAGAATTTTTCTCCTAAGTAAAAAAAAAAAAGAAAGTGTTTGTTGGTTTGTTTTTTTGCAGGTTGTTTGATGAATATTTGTTAACATATTATCAGAGCTTTTTTTTTTGTTAAATTAGATACACTTAAAGCTGTTGGAATTACTGAAAACATGTCTACAGACCTCGCCTCCGTTAGGAAAGCTTTCCTGTTTCCAGCATGCCAGAAAAAAACTCCTAGTGTGTACACAGTTAGACATCTAGATAGGGTTTATTTTGCTGGTATATTTTTACTTTGTTGCAGCTTTTGCTCTATGACAAATACGTAAATAAATACATCACAATCAGCACAGATGTCCAGGAAATGACTGACACAAGATAAAATTGTTTATGCTTTTTCTTATGAAGACTTGAGAGGACCTTTGCCCCACATGCATGAGGATATCTACTGGGCTTTAATACAAACTTTGCCTTCTCTCTCAGATATTTCTAGAAAGAGCAAACATGTCACTCTACCTTTCTGGAACTAGGTAATTTGCGTTTCTGAGGCTATGTGTGATGCACCAAACAATGTACAGACTCCAGGAAGAAGAACAAAGTAATCTGGAGATCCACCTTCTCACTTGGTAAAATATTCTTCAATCTACAGATGGGTAAAACTACACAAGGTACAGGACACTGTAAATTCAAGTGCTTGGTCTCTTCTATGCAAGCTATCAGAAAACACAGTGATGATGCCTTTGTTGAGTTTTACACATTTTTTTTCTTACATACCCAGGAAAAGTGGGGCAGAGAAATGGGACTGTAGTCTTTTCCATGATTATATCATCATTACTTAATACTTCCAAAGGTTTGGAAGTATAAAGTGACAAATATTATCAGATGTGGACTTGTACTGAAACATCCATTCTGAAGTAAATATCAAGAGATATAAAATATACGTGAATATACTTTCCCTCTTTCTTTCCTAGTAATTGTTTAAAAGACAGGAATAGATTGAAAGAGAGATCAAGGACTTTTAATTTTCATAGCCAGGTTGACTGGAAGAAGTAATTTCATACCTCCCTTCTCTCATTTTCCGTCTCTAAAATGGAGATGATGACACCAGGTTCTACAGCTCTGCGATCCACAGGTATTTCTCCATGTAAGTTGGTATTATTTTGTTTTCTGTCTTTTTTCCATCTCCAGTTATTTGATGACTTCTGTATTAGGTTACATGCATACCAGAATGCACAAAGTACACTAGTTTGGCCACGATTGCTTCCGGATATATTACATATATATGCAAAAAGTTCAGAGCAACCCCCTTCTCTCCCTGGGGATCAAGTGAAACTGCAGGGTTATACCACTGCCCTAAGTAGCGCCACATTCACCCGTACAGTGCGGATGAGAGATTTAAAACACCAAGTCATATTTGCTACCATTGCCCTAGAGTGCTTGTTTTTCTTTAATGAATTCATCCTTTTGAGCTATTTTGGGAGGGGGTGAGAGGAGTGAGTGGAACCTTTCTTCTTCATGCATGTATTTGTTTTACTTTTGAGGTGTGATCAAAGTAAGTCCTGGTCGTGTAATCATTTAATGCATTTTGGCTGCAGTTTCAGCCTCCTTTGAAATTTATCCCTTTTCTCTTGCCTGTGACAGCCAAACTTTACCTCCAGGTAGTAGAGGAGGCTTACAAACTCTTTCATATCTCACATCTGCTTTCAGCCCATTAATCATCCACATTGTGGACAGCTTCTTCCTTCTCTTATACAGTGAGACTTTGTCTAGACTAGAAATTAAAGAGTGAATTTTAACATGGTCCACCTAACATGTTTAAATGTGGACCAGGCTATGTACCGTTTAACTCACATTCAGTCAGGCAAGTTAAACACTTAGGAAGTAATTGTGCTTTACCGTGACAAGTTTAACACATGCCAAAAGATGCACTACCTTGTTCAAATTACAGGTAAAATCCTGGCCCTTACAAAATCAGCATAAATTTGCTGTTGACTACACATGAGCCAGAATTTTCCCCATAAATTTGAGAGTACATCAATGAGAACATCTTGACTAACAGCACCTACTTCTTACTAAAGTTCTGATTTAAGAGCTCAGAAAAATTACAGTATGATTCCATATCTTTAGGAACCAGCTCCTTTACCACTGTAGATCAGCTGCCCAGCGATATTGAACAGGATTTTCTAGAATAATACGATAACCAGCCTGTTGAATATCAGTTCACAAATAGTAGCCAATTTACCTTTGAAGAATAGTTGCAGAAAGTCTATCAGTTTTATTCTCCTTACATTCCTGTCTGCATATTTCCACCCTTCTCCAAAGATTTTCATTCAGCTGGGATCATCTCCAACATCAGCAGACCTGCCATCACCCATTTTCATGTCCCAGCCTGGTACTCACTCAACTGTCATGAGTACTGACCAAATCACTTGTATTACTGTGCTGTCACTTGGAGTGCTGAAACTTCAAGCAAAGGAGACCTATCTGGGGGGAAGGAGGTTCTTTGTGTTTTTTTTAATCAACTCCTCATTTATTCACCAGGCTCTGAAGAGATGTGGCAGAGAGAGAAGACAAAATTAGCAGTAAATGAAGGACCAAGGAAATGGAAGAAAACTGTGATGGAGGAGACAGACTTCTGTGTATGGTGACCTTTCCACCAGAAGCATGCAACGTCCTTGAATAAAAGACTCACATATAGACAGAGACAGCGAGTTAGTATAGGGATGTCCTCCTGTTCCTGAAGTTTGAACTTCTAAAAGTGAATCAGGGATGTTGGAAAATGACTCCTGCCAACCTCCACCTCCTAAGAGAGGTAAGGCCAGCATTGCCTCTGTTCTCTGATTTTGGAAGAAAGCATTTTTAAAAGTATCCGTTTGATTAATAAGTTTCATATAAATGATTAATAAGCCATCAAATTCTTTAATATCATTTTAACTTGGGTTTTGTTTACTCTCTATTTGCCATCTAAAAAATGTTTATGCAACATTATAAGGCAATGCATATTTATCAAAGACTGCAGGTTAATGGAGGATGATCAGGAAAGCAGAGAGAAAACATGATTTGCCTATTAAGTTGAATTAGGAGAATTTGGAGGAAAAATGCATGGTAACTCTATGTTACTCAGTGTCTGCCAAACCTTAAATCATCATCTTATATCAATGCAGAGCCTTCTGTTCCAAACTATATTGCAAGCTATGAGTGAATCATTTCACATTACCTTCAAAATCCATCCACCTCTTGAGTGGCATACAGTGACTAAGCAGCAGCCTCACAATAATTCTGGCTGTTGAAATAAACTCACAGAGTGAAACAAGAGGCTGAACAGTGTAAGGCAGAGTACTGCTACCCAACTGGAACATGAATAAGACATAAGGTTATGGACTAGTATCATTTTTTTTTTAAATTACACTATTCGTAATGCCCTAGAAATGGCCAAGCTAGGAACACAGGGAACTTACTGAAAGTTAGTACAGGAAGACCACGTTTGCAGGTTCACAATGCACTTCCCCTGTTTTGCATTTACGCTTTCCACCTTGTCTCACAGGTGCTGTGTCATGGCTGGGTAGATAGACCAGCAGCAACCAGGAATATATTACGGGGATAGTATTCCCTGCAAAGCAGAATTACGCTCTCTTTTTTGTTGTTTTTTGATTTTGCACATATAATGAAGTTTACAGGAAGTAATATCTGCTCTCCAGATAACAGGTCTGCAATGAAGAGAGAAACCATAAAGCTATGTTAACGTGACCTTGAAGTTAAAAATCTTACATCTGAAGCATGCCAGATGCCCAAGCAGTGTTCAACATTTTATAAATTCACCTTCATACTAAATTAACAGAATTATAGACTTTCCATATAAGACTCTGATCCACAATTCCAAAATAGACAGCATGCAGGACTTTTTGATTACTTCTCATTGCTGTTAATCTGTATTTCAGAAGGAACTTTCCTATGCTTTACACATGCCTGTCAAATTGTCATGGTCTAACAGCTCCAGAAATCCAAAGATCAGTCTCTGAGATTGTGTTAAAACTCCACAGTGACTTGACTCTGAACTTTGGCACAAGCCTGACCTTTCCTGCTCTGTTCCTTCTCACCCACACAAAACACATGTATCAAATTAACAAGGAAAGGAACATTTCATTAGTTTTGTTGAGTTCTGTGGCTTAGCAAGTTTATACATGTTGCTGGACTAGAAGGATTAAGTTTTAGTATATTTTACAGTGTAGGTCTATACGAAAGCGTAACTGTTCTATTCATGCTCCTGAAAGTAAGACTGCAAGTAATATAAGCACTTGTTAGATGTCAAGGCAGTGTTTATCTACACTCACCTCACTTCAGCTCAAACGGGTCTCTCAAGTTTTGCTCTTAAAGCATATCGTCTTTGGGAATGTTTCACCATCATGATTTGTTGCAGGCTGGCTTAGAGACTGAGGGCATGGCTCGTTAGAGGCTCTGAACAATCCAGGCTTTGAAGAGTTGGAATACATTTCAAACTGTTAAGAGTAACCATAGATAAGTTAAGAGTAACCATAGATAAGTTAAGCATCGACCCTTGTAAACCCTTATAGACAATGCTGAGAACTTCTTCCGATGCAGGCTGGCCACCTGCATTGGAATGAGTGTGAATTTTAGTCAGTAAGTACAAAAGCCTGAGACTCATGCAGTGTGGGGGAGCAGAGCCTCTGCGGGGATGCCTGCAGAGAGTGAGCCTGCCACCTTGCTCTGCAATGATGCTGCTTGGAGATGGTTTTCTAATTGTTTTTACGGGGTTGTTGTACCACATTATATATGTATATAAGACCATGTAATTAGAAGAATGTTAGCTGCATAAATATTGGCAAACTTAGCATAAGTGTTAGGCCTGACTGCAAGTTAAGATGAAACTAAGCAAAGAGAAGAGTTAAAAGCAAGCTGTTCTTTGGCCTGCTGGAAAGCCCCGAATATTTGCAGGAGCTTGATAAAGGAGTAATGAAGGGAGTTGAATGTCTGCGGAACATCCCAAGAGCTAACCTTGGTAGAAGTTCCTGTTGTTGGCAAGATATGGATCCAAGAAGCGATGAAAAAGAGCTATCCAATTAACAATTGACTTATGTCCATGAACAGCAGCCGTTAGTCAATGATAAGTAAAAATAGAGTGTAGACAACAAAGGTGTTTGTAACAGTGTATAAATACGAGTTTGTAGTGTGATAAATCGAGTTTGTTCTATCACTCATATTGAGTCGACTAACTGCTCCGCCACCACCCTCTGGACTCTTCGTCACTACGGGTAACCCTCACCTGCTACGGGCAACCCTTATCCCCGGCAAACTGCAACAATGATTGGTGGTTATAATGGAACTTTCAACTAGTGTGCTCCCATGTGAAGAGGATAATCCAGTTTGAGGGTAAAGGAAACCAGGTACTGTTCATCAAAAGAAAGACTGACACATTGAGTGCACAGTTTGCCTTTATGTTAATACAAGGAAGCATTTTGTGTGTTACATTATGTTCTAGAACTTAGAGGATAATTGCAGCAAATATAATGGACTTTAGTCAAAAGAGAGTCATGAATTCATCTACAGTCCTTTGTTTACAGCCTGAAAATGAAGACTGCAGACAGATATGGGAGACTTCCATGTCAACTGGAATTATTTTGTGCTTACCATGAAGTAAAAGAACTCAGAATCTTGTGCCACTGAGCGTTATTGTGAAACTTGTTCAGGGACAACAGCAGAAGGGGACAATGTAATAATGCAGCATAATCACAGTCTCTTGTAGGAGTAAGATTAATGTATCATAAGATCAATTTATTTTTTCTTATGAAAAATGTAGTATGTTTGGCTAAAATTATATCATTTTAATCTCTGCACATTTCCTCTGAGAGGGTGCTTAGAAATCTCTGTTCCACAGCATAACAGCCAAAAGCTCAAGCACCTTAAGAAACTACACAATTGGAACACACTAACAACAAAAATACACTTTTTGATTGGATTTGACTTACCTTAAGTTTTAAGTCAAACTAAAACAATCAAATATTTAAAGTCTGATCAGCTGAGAAATAAGGATATTAAATATGATTAAATGTGATTGCATTTGAGTGCAAAGACTGTTCTTCCATCACTGCTTTCATTAAAAAAAGCAATCTGAGCTGTGAGGTAGAAAAGTTAAATGCAGCAGGAAAAAAAGAGAGAGCTTGAAGTTTCTTTCCTTTCTTTTTCAACATATAGTATTTCTTGTATGAGAAAATAGTATTATTTTAACTATGCACTTACAAAAATGAAAGCACATTGGTAGAGCTCCTGTAACATAATATTCCTTCATGCTTTTTAATTATAGGAAATATGAAGATGAAAAAAAGAAGAATAAAAAGTTGTTCTTATGGAACAACTAGGAACAAGAATAGGAGATACATTTTCAAATGAAGAGTGGACTGGAAACCTTAGTTCTTAAGCTGGAATTGAATTAGTGCAATATTGGAGTTTAAAGAGTAATATAGGTTTTGTCCTCAGGTTATGAGAAGAAAATTATCCATAGCATTTTTTTTGGATTATAATATCTTAGCTGTTTCACCAGCCTATCTTTCCTGGTATTATCATCATTACTACTCTGATCATTTTCTGTGTTTCATGCCTTCACCTCCAAGCATTTTGAATGCTGTTGAGAACCCCACTGAACTTTTCAGATGCGAGGCGGAGATCAGCCACTGATCAAAATGCACTTGAACTGCAGAGTCTTTGGAGCTGTTTTCAGAAAGGTAAAATGTGTTGCTCCTTAGAGATGAGATAAATGGCAAAACCAGCACAGATCAGTCACTTTCACCTCCTAATTGAAAAGTTGGCTGCTAATCAAGAGCTGGCAGTGACCAGCTCAAGCCATCAAGATGCAAATGTGTGCTTCAAACTTATTTCTCCACTTCAGAAAAGATCAATCACAAATTAATGTTATATTAGTGAAAGCAAGGACTTTTATTGAAGAGGGAACTTTATAAAAATATCATCCAGCTAAATGGTGAAAAACAAGCTAGAGAGAAAACAAACCTAGACTGTAACAATGTGCTTAGTACAAGTAAGATAACCTGACATCTTAATCGTACATAAAACATAGTAGCACAAATCGTATGTAAAACATGATGACAGGTATATGAAAGGTTCATTTTGTTGTAGGGGCTTTCGTGTTCTGGTTTGGGTTTTTTTCTGCAATAGAAGTTGCAGTCAGCATTTGGTTAGTTTGCCACTAAGTGTTATCTGCACAGAAATACCGTATATTGTCATGCCTCCAAACCACCGAATGCAAGAAAAATTTCTCAAAAGGATTCTGGTTTTATGATAAAATGGCACATTAGGATGACTCCAAAGTAAAAAGAGTTCTTTTTTTTTTTTTTAAACCAGTTTAAATTGGTAAAAGTTCTGGGAAACACACAAATGAAGCATTAGTCTCTGCATCTCTTATTCCTTGCTCTTCTATCATTTTTCAAATGTTAAATGCAAACCACTGAACACAGTAATGTAGCAATACAATGTGAATCCTGGACATAGACATCAGGTGGGTGTACGTGCCTCAATAGGCGCTCTCTGCATACCGATTTTTCCTAAGGTGCATGAAGAGCCTGCCTGCTTCTCTGTTCCAGGCATCCAAAACTAAGGAGAGTGACATGAAGAAAACACATCGATGTAGTCCAAGGACTAACTTTTAGGCTTGTTGCAAAGGGTTTAAGGGTTTCTGTAGTTAAGAATGGGGTTTAATTACCTAAAAAGCTTCCACACAGGTAAAACAGGTTAACTGCTCATAGACGAGATGTAACCTCTCCAAGCTTCACAATAGTTTTTATATGAATAAGAAGCCCAAGGAAGCTGAAGATAAGCCCTCTACACTCATTCACACATATATGTATATACTTCCAGTTCCTGCCTTTAATTGCAAAGACATCTAGGAAGGGAGGACAGAAAAAAAGAAATGTGCAAAACAGTATTTTACAGGCTAAGATAGTAAAGACACTACCTGACTAGGTCTCATGATTTATAGCAAGTGCTAATGAAATCATTATTCCCATTTGTCCTTACCCGGCAAACCATCTATTCTTCAGCTATTGACTGTGTTTTATGGAGACACACACAGACTAGCAACTATGGTGGTTGTGGAGCAGGCACACCGCCCATTCAGCTCTCTCTGCTATGGCATGGGGGACTCTTCAGTCCCCTCAGCAAGTACCACCACAGCTCATGTGTCACAGCATCAAGACACAGGAAGAAGTTGCTGAGAAAACACCCACTGAGCTCAGCAGTGCCAAAGAGCAGCAAGACAGACTCCAGCAGAACTAAAAATAGATACTGGATTTTCTAATTCCAAGTCCAGGATCTTATTAAAAATACACACTTTCTGCTACAAGAATGATGTATGGTGACACCTCCAGAGAGTCCTAAAACTCCTCAGGGCCAGGCAGAGTTCTGGAAGTAGCACGAAGTTTACATAGTTTTCATTCTTAAACTTAAGCCCAAACCTTTCCAAAATGAAGAAAAAAAAAAACCAAAAAAACAAAAAACAAAATGATCGACCACACCCCTAAAAAAAATCCAACTCAAAAAAAAAGGCAGTCCAGGACACTGAAACAGATGGAGCATGCCAGCATTTGCTTCAGCAGGGGAAAAAAAAAAAGAGTTTATAATGGAGGCGCTGAAACAAGTTTAATTATAGAAGCATGAATGGCATCCCTATAAAAAAAAAAAAAAAACTAAAAAGTCAGATGAACATCCTTGCCCTTTATTAAGGACCTGTGTGCGTTTACCCTCTGATATAATGCTATGGAAGCTTACTTCCCTCATACTGGTTCTTCTTACTCTATCCTGGCTTTTACAAAAAGTATAAAGCTCAGAGGCACAATGCTCTTGTAAAACTGAAGAGCATTTATTTCTCATATTTAAGCCTTGGTTTGCCAAGACAGCCTCACAAGATAAACAGCCTTGTTTTCATAAGGGCCCTGGTACAGCATGAATTACATTCATTCTAAATTTCAGTGCCATCATGCTAACATTTCATATGAAGCAGAAAGTACTTTCCCTATATAACAGTATGAAAATGTGAAAGACACCCTGGCTTAACGCTACTTTAAGAGATCAGAATTCATCTTTCAGTGTGTGTATCACTCTCTCAGTAGTATAACAGAATAAAATCCCATTATTGTTCTGTGCCCAGGGAAATAAAAAAGACTTTTTTTTCAGCATGCAGAGTAAATTCTGAGTGAATCGTATGATTTAGCATGAGCATGGTGTAAAGTCTGCTGAAATCAGTTGGATCCTGTCTTGATTTCAGAGGCCTTTCAAATATGCCCTATTGTAGAAAGACGTTTGTGAATCATTGACTGTTAGCTTGAGTTTCTTATCAAACACTAAACCACTTTATCTATGAATCTTACAGATTTTATAAACCTCACTTCTTGTGACGGACATATCATTCCAAATCCCTCCATAATTTACTCAATAAATAGGATAGATCCAATCCAGGACAGAAAAGTAAGACATGCTAGTATTTGTAACTCAAATCAACTACCCTTTTACTGCATTGTCTATTTTTACCACTTTTTCTTTAATATAAGCACAAACATGTCTATTTCAAGTGAAGAATTTGAGAGACTAAATTGCCAAACTTTAATACACCCCCTTCATCAAGAATCTCAGCCACTAAATATTCATTTCCGGAGTACCTGGAAAGTACCATTTAGCATCAGAGCTCTTTTGGTTCCCTAAGAGCACAAGGTCCTACCTTCATATGCTCACAGCCTAAGAAAATCCTGACTTGCAGCTGAGAAAAGCAGGGCAGATACTTTGGGACCAAAATGAGAATTAGGAGTTGGCTAGTGGCAAACAGAAAGACAAGCTGCCCCAGAGAGCCCAAATACCACTGATAGCAGTTCCTTGAACAGCCCTGGTCCCATGCAAAGGCAGCACCCCTATGTCAATGACTTTTCTGAGGAGACAGACTTGGTTCCCAGCTCATTGCTGGTAACATTCTGCCTAAAGATTTGTACCCTTTTGTTCACCTTGAACATCCCTCCCATGGGCCAAAAATAATATGACCCTTAACAGAGCTAACAGACCTATTTCTTCCTGATTAAGGCTGCAACACAAATGGACCAAAGCCAGGAAGTTTAAAATTAAGCTGACACTTTGTCCTTTAATTCTAGCTGTCAAGGAGAAGAAGAAGTCAAAAAAAAAAAGAAAAGCAGCTTCACAGAACAAGTTCTCCAGCCTTAAGTTTTAATAAAGTTTCTGTGTCCTGTTTTTTTTTTTATGGTTTATGTCCCAAGCCTGTCATTATTCAGTGGGTTGAATTATTTTTTTTATATTATTTTTTTTGTATATAACGTCTTTGCTTTTTAAAGTCAAAAGAAGAGAGGCAGAAGTCTTTAATGGAAAGTTCTCCAATGCATATTAATTATCTAAGAGACCAGAATGACTGCTTTGGTTAAATACATATTTATAAATCTTTGATAAATGTACATTATTTACTAGTAGACTAGAACTCTTCTAAAGGCAGCCATTTCTGTCCAAGCAGGTAAATATATCTTTACAATTTTTGTCACATTATTAGTTGTAGACTTGGCAGTCCTCGAGTTAAGAGTCAGACTTGATGATCTTAAAGGTCTTTTCCAGCCTAGATGATCCTATAATTGTATTTTAGTGATAGGGAAGAACAGCTCTCCTGGTAGGAGCTCATAGAGGAGTGTAGTCCTGCCCTCCCTGTTCAGAGAATTCACCCACAGACATCAGGAATGTGTCACTTTAAGCAAAATTTAAATATCTGAAGGGTCACTAAAAATGTTGTACAAAGAGAGATCTGAATTTGCAAATATTTAGGGGAAAAGCTTCTTTCTCATCCATCACACCAGATTTGTACCTTTAGGTTTATGACTGACTCAGCACTGCAACTCCTACCAGTCTCAGTTCTTAGGCCAGCTTGCAATTTATAATCCTGCTCTTTATATTGCTCTGAGGAGGGGGTGACCAGGAAACAAAAATATCTGACTCTAGCCAGCTATGTTGAGGGTGAAGGATACTTGCAATCTATTACTCAAGTTGATTATTTGGTTCACGTCATTCCTTCTGCTTCTAATCCTCCAGTTTCCTGGGGCTCACAATTTGGATCCAAGACATTCAGGTTCCGTCTTTTGTGTATGTAAAGGTTTGCTGGTGAAATTTGAAAGTACAGGCATTGCTTCTGACGGATTTTTTTATTTAATCCACATGCCTTTCATGAGTCCAGATGAAACCAGGGGTCAAAATCATGGTATTGAACATTTAAAATAATAACAATCCTTCTCATGTAGAGGAACAATTTCAGGTTTTTCTTTGAAAGGTTTGTTAGCCAGAAAAATTCTACATAAAACTTTCCACTTTATTTTACCATTCAAACCCCAAACTACTGGAGGCTCTTGGATAACCTCAGATTTTGTTATGAAGAGCTTACACAGCTCTAATCTGCACATGAAACTCAAACTGACGTCAATGGCTCGTTTATGCAGGGATCAAGGGCACAGTATGCAGTGAAGATCCCCTCTGCAGATAACCCAAAAGCAGAGTTTCGACCTCAGAGCTCAGCAGAGAAAGTTAGATGCCAGGTGAGATATTGGTGGCCTAAAACTATTCACATTCAAACCCCACATAAATGTTCCAAACTGATTTAAAAAAAAGAAAAAACAACCAAAAAAAAAGAAAATCTTACACAGCATTATATCCATTTCATTTCTTTGTGCTATAATGCTTTTGTTATTCTATTATGAAAACCTGTTTAAGATATAGTGTAGGTGAATTTAAAACAGACCCTTAACCTGGTTTCCATCTTTATGCTAGTGATTTCAGTCTGCAAGTAATTGTGGCCACAGATTTCATGCCGGCAGTTTTGGGAACAGGTGTTGCCCCTTGAATACTTCTATGAAGCAACAGCAACACAGCCAAAACAACAGGCTCTGAAAGGCTTTTAGAGGCAGAACTTCACTCTACAGTGTCTGCTTCTAGAAAGGGTGGCTCTCAGGCTTAGGGCCAGAACACTGGAAAGAAGATGAAAATATTATAGACCAATATGCTTTATTCATTCGCATTTTCTTTGGCTAGAAACAGAGGCAATACTTGCATGCGGTTCTGAAGTGCTGACTGAAACACACTGTTCTGCCTGACAGAACATGCAGCCCTTTTCCCAGGGAGCTTGCAAGACATAGTAAAGAAATAGAGTCTTCTCTGCCTTTAAAAAATAGGGACCTACTGATCAGTTAATTTTAAACTGTCAGCCCCAACCAAAATCCAAGGCTCAATCGCACCTTTGCTTGGGTGAAGGCAGGAATGAGGATCCTGCTTAGTGATTGTTCATACATAGCCCCTACAATAAACTGCAAGTTAAAAAACAGAGGGAATCAAGGCGGGCATGGACCTTGGAAAAGTTATTATCTGAAATGAGCTTGACTGCTGATTCTTTCTCAAACTAATTGAACCTATGATGGTATTGTACAAAGCAGAACTGCTTCAGAGTTTCATTCACCAAACACTTTGGGAGACAATTTTGATGAAGCTTTGATTTTAGGGAAAATATAGTTGGGAATAAGGAAACAGTCCAAACAGACCATAAAATCATCAATGGCTTCTGCTTTCAAGGAAAGAACAAAAAAATGCTGTGATCTTGATGCTGTGATCTTTCATTAATTATGAATTGGGCCTCCTTGTGAAGGAATTTCATTATAACCTGGTCACTGTGCTGTTAGATTAGACTACACAGTCTGCTGGTTTGAGTCCAACCCATTGCAACCATTGTTTTATGAGAAGTATCCTTTCTGAGTCCAATTTTGAAGTATAGTAAAAAAAATTTTACTGAGAAGGAAAGAAGTTTTTGAACTTCCAAAAAGAAAAAAAAAAGTATGTGAAACTTCATATTATTGACAACTTATATTTCCATTTAGTATCACAGTGTAATGGCTTTATACTAAAATATGTACATGCAGCAATGTGAAACTAAGGCTTATTACGTATTATAAGATCTCATCTGCAAACTAAAATCTGATGAACTTTGATGGCCCCTTTATTATTTAAAATGGCAAAGAGAAGATCCTAGTGTATATATAACCATACTTCATGTATATCTATCATAACCTTCTCTTTCTTCCCATCAGATTATGGACTTTACTTTTCACTTTTGTGTACTGTTAATTTCCAGTGCTTTTTACTTGGAACCCATTACTATTTTGTGCAAGAGAAATCTGGCCATGATTGACAAGAGCTTTCCAGATGAGGAGAATTAACCAGTAGAACATATCATAATTGCTTCCCAGATTTTCAGCATCATCTTCCCTGCAACATGCATTAAAACATTTGGTTTGCTTTACTGCAAACTACTGCACAGTATATGGAAGGTTATATAGAACTGTCCACAGCTTCCGAGAATGCAAACTGGTTTTCAAAACCAGTACTGTGAATCGGAAAATGCAACACCATGCCTGTGAGCAAGAGGCAGAGTCATTACTGTTTAACAAGCGTGAATTATAATTTAATACATTCTCAGGTGTTAATCAGTAGCATTCCCCTAATTATATTTTCATTGTCCAAAATTTATCAGCACCTCACTGGAACTTTTGCAGATCAGTAAGAGAGGTGTAGGTAACAAAATGAAGCCAGTATACTGGACTCATCAGAGTGGTATTTCTTTCTGTAAATCCTACATCATACCAATCAGTCTTTGCCTGGTCACATTGTGCGCTTGCTTTGCAAAGAATAAACCAAGGACTCAGCATATTAAGCCAGGTTCCCTAACCAACTTGTCAGGTCAGAAAATCGTTAGTTTCACAGCAGTTAGCCTACCCTCTCTTCCTTCCTCAACACATATATATACATGGATAAAGCATGTCTTTTCCCTGAGTGCACATTTTACAAGCTTAGCAAAAAGCCCTACACAAACTGCATCAAACTACATGTCCAAAGCATGTAATTTCTAAAGGGCCATAATTCAGTCAACTGAAAACTGACTTTTTCACCTGCAGAAGTACACCTCACCCAGCACTTACAGCTATTTCTGTACCCCATGCCTGGTTTTCACTACTACCATTTTGCTTAGAAGTCTACTAGTAAACAAAAGTCACAAGGATTTCGTTTGAATAAACAGAAAGCTATTTCTCACCCACTTTCCTCAGAGCAGCTCAACTTTTACCTTTGCCCCTACCAACCTCCCCCAACATTTTTCTTTTTAACTATCCCACTATAAAAAAAAACCTTGATCTAAGGGGTGCCATTTTCAGAAACTTATGTATGACTTTAAAGAAACAGGCGCTAAGCACAGAACAGCAGCACTGGTATTTTGTTAGCTGTGACTTGACCTGATTTGACAGATTTATATTTTAATGTGAATTTCCTCTGACCAGGGAGATTGTTATGCCCCATAAATCCAATATTCACAGAACTCTGGTGTTAGGTAGTATTATGGGATGAAAAATACTAGTGACAAACACTGTTTGCGTAGGGTATCCGAAAGATGGACCGAATTGTATTGGAAAGAACCCAGCCATCCTCTCTGCACAAGCAAACACTGTCTCCCAGCCACAAACTCCCAGCAGCATATGATGCTAAAAAGCACATTTGAAATTGACAGAGTTAAGAAATCTGGAAGCCACAGGTATGAGTTGCTATCCATGCTTCTGTGGTTAGCTGACTACTACACCTCTGCAATAGCTTGAGACTGCCAGAACTGAATGCACTTGGGTTCTCCACTTCCTTGAAGATTTGAGCTCCAGTCTCTCTCTCAAGACCAAAGTATGAAGGGATTACTAGCGACATCACCTCCCACCTTCTCCTATCCAACCTTGTAAATCTGAGGCTGCCCTTGGTTAAAAAGCACTGATGCTAAATACTAACACTGCTTCTTTCCTTGTGTCTTTCCCACTCTTCGCTTTTCTTTGCAGATTTCAAGGTGATGACAAAAGAGAGAACAGACTTAGCATTCGTTAATACCCACTTGACCCACAAAAGAAATTCAGTAGCATTCGCAGCTTCTAATTTAAAAACCATTAGACCGTTCCGCTTGGCGGACCAGATCTAAATATTCTTAAAGGGGTGGTTTAATTTAATCATTACCTTAACAAGCCCCCTTTTAAAATGATGATCCGCCAAATTCAGGGGATTTGTTTTGGAATCTGATCCAATAACTGGCTTTGTACAAAGAGAAGCATAGCCGCATCTGATTTGGTTCAGAACGGGGTGATAATCATGAAAATTACTTTGCATATTTAATCACTGTGAAAACATGAGTACAAACTACTTTCTAGAGATTACCTTAAAAAAAAAAAAATACAAAAAAAAGCTTCAGGCTTTGCAGCAAGCATGCCAAGTACTTTGATTTACAGGGAATTATTTGGATTTTATAGAAAGCTCAGTGTTTGAAAGACTTCAAGATACTCAGCCACTGGCAAAGAAAAGAAGTTCAAATTGTAAAAGCAAAAACTTTTGCATTGGAAAAAAATTATGTTAAGACCAATTGCATTTTTTTTTTTTATAAGTCTATGTCACTTAACAACCTAGATTTGAAGCAAATACCTTACCCAAAATCAGCCTGATCCTGTCAAGAGAACAGAGACACATTTTCTACAGGACTTACCATGTTGCCTAACGAGCAGAGGTAGGTCAGAAGCTGGCAAGTCAGGGCTACGATGAGGACATTGCCAAAGTCTGAACTAGGAGATTTTGCTTCAGGACTGCTCTCTGGTATCAGTGTGCAGGGCTTAGGTAGAAACAAAAAAAGACAACAAAGGCACACAAGTTTCATATTCTTGTAGCTTCAGATTTTTACATAGATATCGCAGCTGAGCCTCAGTTCAGCTACACGTAGAACATTTAGAGACAAATGCCCAGGGAAATTAATTTTTCTCACCTAGATCAGACCAATAAATAAAAGTACACTGACTAGTAGTTAGCAAAGGGTACAAAAGAGACCCATACATATACATGATTTGCAAAAATTTCCCCAGACTGAAGCAACTGGATGCCAGATGAGTATTCCACGGTATGTAAAACTAAATTTGCTGCCGAGATAAATAGGCACAGCTTCACTAAATCTATCCTAGTTGCCTCTTCTTAACACTTGAAGTGAATTAGGCCCTACCTTAACTGTCAGTTGATTTTAAATCCTTGCACTTGTGATAGAGCTATGTTTGTAAATAACCTAGCATCTGAGAGCTACAGTGTAGGCAGAATATCTGAAGGATAGATTACGAAGCATGCGATACCAAATACTTGTAGAAAGCATTACCTATCTGTAGCTTAGTGCATATACAAAACTTATGGAAAAGAATGCCTAAAGCTCACTGTAGAAACTGGTGTAATATGTACATGCACATATGAAATATATGCATATCATATACTCCACTATGGGCATCCATTTTTATATATGTTACACACACCCAAATACAGACATAAATACGTATATATACACCTGTATCTTTTACATACTTTTCATACATAGTACATATTCCCTGAAGCATTGTATGATCCACAGCTTCAGCAGACTACAGGTTAATGAACAGGCTTTTTCTCACATATGCACAGAACAGATAATTTTCTTTACTGTTCACGATAAGTTGAAGGAGCATTTGAGTGACAGACCAATTTGTCAATCAACTTCAAAGTGTTGAGGAAGCTTCCTCTGCATAATTTTACACAGAGAGATCAAATGTGACCTCTGATTGTACAGTGAGTATGGACAGTCAAGGTTACAAAGTCCAAAGGAGTCACGCAAATCAGCTACCTTTTCTGAGTGCTGTCTTTCTAGGGTTATCTGTGTACTAAAATAATCACAGGATTTTAAGAAAAAGATAAGAAATCCTTCATTATTATTTTCAAGTGTGTGTAAATGTGTGTATGCATGTGTGAAGAGGGTGTACGTATGAATTTGTTGTGGGGCTTGAATGTCTGTGTTTTTATTTCATAACCAGAATTGTTTTAAGGTCTCAACACAGAGCCCCTAGTTCTGACATCTCATGCGGTTTTTCTTGAAAGCTATGTTTTAATAGCAGCTCTGTTCATTTAATGTTAGCCACTTCAGATGATTTCTTTGCTAAAACCTGAATTATGAAAATCACTTGTCAATTACAGTGGGTAGCTGTGTAAAAGAATTATTGCACATTCACAGTGAAAAGAAAACTTTATTTTCACCACTTTCCAGTAAAAGCTAATTCAGAATAACTCCATTTAACAGTTATTTTATGCTGAAATACTGAATACCTCAGGGAGTCTTTTAGGGATTTTAAAGTCTCTTTATTTATAAATGATTCATGCTGCATTTTCAGAAAAACCTACAATTAGTGTGGGAAGCACAGAGACTCCTTTGGGAAAGGTGAGAAAAAAAAAAAACTACAACAAAATATACATGCATTATATACAACCTTTTTATCTATTGTTGTTTTGCAGTTGACTATAAAAAGAAAAGAACTGGAAAAAAATGGATCGGAGATATTTTATCTAACCTTTTAAATATATGCCTCAGTTGACAGTATTTTGTGAAGCAGTTACCCTTATGATTTGTACAGCCCACAAAATTCTTTTAATGCAGGTTTCATTTTGGTTTGCACTTTCCAACCCCAGTTATAAATGAGAAAGCTAGCTAAGAGGAGAAGCTTTCTGTGGTAATGCAGAAGGACAAATCTTTTCTTCCACCAACCCCTCCTGAGAGTGATGGTCACTAATGTTTCCATATTGTTTGCTGCCTGGAGTGGTGCTATAACTTAAACATCTTTTAAAAGTTCATCCTGACAGGCATCAAAGATTACACAGCCTCATTCAGCTTTATGGTGAATCTTTCTGCTCACTCATGCCAGACAAGAGGTATATGTTGTGCTAGTTGCCAGCACTGCAGGCATTTATGCATCCTCTCTTCATGTCACATGGGTGGGCAGGAATGAGCAGCCAAAGACAATGAGTGGCTTTAGACCCCCAGCACACAAACCAGCACCCCATATTCCCCCCAGGTCTTCCACGGCTTCACCATTAATGTGGCTGCCCTTGTTGGAGTTGTGGAGAAGATTGAGCGCTCTCTGCAGTACCCCATAAAAGCCCTGCTCTGTGTGATGCTGCTAGATGAGAGGCTCACAGATAGCATCATGTTAAGGGTCATGCTTTTGCATGTCTCTATACATTAATAAAATGTCACTCAAAAGCATGTCAGGAAGTGACAGAGTGGCATTAGGGTTGATGGCTGGGTACTTTACCATGTATATAGCCCCAAACCTCATCTCAAACATAAACCAGAAAAAAAAAAAAAGCTCTTAAGCCTTCATTCAATCAGACATTCTCTGCTTTGGTGAAATGTTCAACATTCCCCATGAGATAGTTGCACTCCCATGAACTGCAAGGAGTGACCAAGCAAAGCCAAATGGCACTTCCATGCTGGCTTTGCATTGGTGCTGTTACAAATGACTAAATATAAAATGCAAACAAAATTTCTCAGCAGTCAGACAGGTTACCCACAGCTGTTTTAAAATTACACTAGCATTTATAATGTTGAAATTGCAATGAACTGAAACTTCATCATCCATGATTCTATGATTTGCAGACCTGCTCCCTGACTGGTACTGGTACCCAGGGAACCTACCAGGAAAAGCGCAGAAGACATGGCAAGAACACATGAGGGGAAAATATCACATAGTCTGTCTCATTGACCCAATGTACAAAAGATGCTGGATGGTGCCACTGGGTGGAGGTTGTTATCATTTAACTAAAAATGGGAAAACTTAGACTGATTGACTTAAACCTAGAATTGTATGGAATCTGCATCACAGCCTTACTGACTTGAATCTATCTTGATGGTTTCCCAAACTGCCACTTTAAGGATTATTCTAAAATATACAGAAACATTTAATTTGCAGTTAACTGATAATTATTAGATTATTTTTTTTTAGTAAACCTCAGTACTGAATAATACAAATGAAGTATCAGACTGCACACATACTAGGATGTGCTTTGGCACTGCCCCAGTTGCTTGGACATCAACAGGAGTCACTTGAATAAATGGGAATACCAGCAAATGAACATTGCTAGATAACAGATAAAGAAGAACACTGTCACTGAGATATTTGCTGTGAGTCAGGCTACTAGAAAGAAAAATGGAACTCCTAAGTACAGCTACTGACTTCTTAACACGATGGTCTATATTTTTTTAATTCTTCACATGATCTTGCAAGGTAGTGCTATAAATCTGAAAATATGCCTCTTATTCAGTATCATTCTCTATGTAGAATCAATTGGGAAGTTATCCACAATCTCTCGCATGCCGGGTTTTCTATCCCATCCACCAAATAAATAGGAAAACCACATGTCACCTCTTTCCTCTATTGAAACAAACAAACGATAAAAAGCACATCTAGCATTTCAAGCATCCTCCAAGCAATTGCTCTAATTATACCATCACAATTAAGAGTAAATTATCTGCAAAACTCTAAAACTGGGTGAACTGGTGAGCTATATTACTGTGAAAAGCAGGAACAGGAAAAGGAGAAAATAAGGAAACTAAAAAGGAATGAACATGTTTTGTTTTAAAGCAGTCTCCAAAATGAACTGACTGCAAGCAAGTTTTCCCTGCTCTAGGACATCAAATGATGATTTGTAATTTCCTGAATGCTGTGGACCTAAGAAGAAGCAGCACAATTTCTACAGGGCAGAAGCTGTGTTACTTGCTCCATTTATATTGCCACAGGCCTTATCTGAAGGAAACAGCACCAAGATTTGTTTGATTTTCAAGCCATAGAGATTTCTGGAGATTTTTCTCCTCATGGGAAAAGTTCTGTAAAGGAAGAAATATTGATCCTGAAAGTTGTGACAAGTGAATTAGCAAAGTTAGATAAGGGTGAATGCTTGGGCCAATTGCACTATTTCAGCTTCCAGGTAAAGGATGAGGAACCAAAGCTTTTAGACTTGTTTTTCAGAACAAAATATTACCTTCCTAATTAGGAGCAACACACTTCATATTGCTGAAGTAAATGAAACATTTTTTTTTATATGAGTCAGTCATGATCTCGCCCTCATATGAGGTCCTGTGACCATCAGATGAGCTGGAGTTTTTGATATCTCAGCATTCTAATTCTCTTATATTTCTGTGGATCCAAAAAATTGCATTGTTTTTATATAATGTTGGTGAACTGTGGGCATGTCAGGAAAAATTCAGAATGGTAATATAAAATAATATGCTTAGAATAATATAATAAAGCTTTTGTTTATGTTCCCTCTATGAAAATGTCAGAACTTCCACAACTACAGAAACTTTGATACACTTGTTTCCTTCATTTTTTCTTTCTTTTTTTTCAAAGTGAAATGCAAGACATTCTCTGGGCTATGAATGCAACATGAGATGATAATGCAAAAAGTCAGAGAAAATTAGCTCTGTAACAAAATCCTCAGAAATACATAACATGGGAGTTGTTTCTTCTCTATAAATAAGATGTGATGATAATGTCACAAAAATTGGCATTGGACTTGAGCAGGAGGAATCCCTGAAACTGCTTTTAATCCTAAATAATAGTACAAATTTTCAGTTTCACAATGGTCTCTAAGAAGTCATTGTTTCCTTTTTTTTAGTGTTTCCCTATCTTATTTTTTTTTATATTCATTTGAAATAATACTTCAGCAATAAAATTAGAAACCTTACACTGACAGTGAGCTACTCCTCTTTCAAGATGTTAGCTGGTATCAAAACACAGCAGCGTACATTTCAGATTCTGAATAGGCAACATTCACAGTAATACACTCATAATAATTCAATTGATTAAAATGTGTCTTAAGTCACATGCCAAGCAAAATTCAGGAAGCAACCTGGGACTTGCTGGTGGATACTCTGAACTAGATTGGAAAGGCTCAGGATGGGATTAGTCAGTGCCAGTTAAAAGCACAGGTCCATTGTTCCCCTGTCAATCGCTCTAGCCCTTCAGGAGCTTTTATTTAAAAGGAAAAAAAGCCAAAACCAAGACAAACAAAACTGTTACTCTCCTCCTTCCTCTAGGAGAGGCCTTTCAGGAAAGATCAGTCCAGTGGCCTTTAAATTCACTATAAAGCTTCCATAAATCAGAGGACATGGGATTAGTGACAAATCCAGCAAAGTGTATGACTAACTTTAAGCCTGTATGTAATCTCAGTTAAGTCAATTAGTCTGCTACATGCTCAAAGGTAAGCAGATCCTGACTGCTGGTCTGGTGCGATTATCCCTGTTGATGTGTAGATACAATAAGTGCTGACCCAATACGCTGAGGAAACCTGACTTCTGCCTCCAGCTCAGAAATGCATCTTTCTAGGGTGCTGTCGTGGTTTAAGCTCAGTCAGCCATGCAGCCTCTCTCTCACACCCCCTCTTTCCTCCCCCCCGCTCCTGGAGGGATGGGGAGGAGAATCAAAAGAAAGTAACTCCTACAGTTTGAGATAAGAACAGTCCAGTAACTAAGGTATAACACAAACCACTGCTGCTACCACCAAAAAAAATAATAATGATAAGGGGGAAATAACAAGGGAAGAGAATACAACTGCTCACCACCCACCGACCGATACCCAGCCTGACCAAGCAGTTATCTAACCCTTCCAGGTAAATGCTCCCAGTTCATATACTGGGCATGACACACTGTGTTATGGAATACCTCTTTGGCTAGCTTGGGTCATGTGCCCTATCTCTGCTTCCTCCCGGCTCCCCCTCCTCCGTAGCAGAGTATGAGACTCAGAAAGTCCTTGGTCAGACCAAAACATTACCAAGCAGTAACTGAAAATACTTGTGTTATCAGTGCTGTTCCCAGGCCGAAAGTCAAAAACACAGCAGTGCACCAGCTACTAAGAGGGAGAAAAATGACTGCTACAGATGAACCCAGGACAGGTGCCTAATACATATATCACCGATTTGACTCTAAGTTCCTGAAGCCATTGGAGATCTGAGGAAAGGATAAATAAGGAATATTTCTCTTTACTCATATTCATATTTCTCCTTCCTCTCATCTTGTACAGTATATAATAAAGATGTTAAATGTACAGCTGGATTCTTTAACAGGTAATAACATTCAGCTTCAGTGTCTCTTTATATAAAGCAAAGCAACAAAAAAATTTCACTTGTGATTGTTAATTCATTTCTGTGCAGAGCCATTGGGTCACACATTACGTTAACACAGCTCCTGTACATAGTACAGCCACATTAACATTTAACACAAAAGCAGCTTAACTAGGTGTATTACTGGTGAAGCTGTGGGATCTTTGCATCTAGTCATTGCATGTTAGTATGCCTATGAATGACACAACCACTCCACTTCAAAGTCCCTAGAAACGTTTCTATGGGCACATTATGGTCTGCTAATATTAGGCTCTCAAAGACTTTCTGCTTAGTTTCTCTGTCCTCTCTGGCTGCTAGTAAATTACCAGGGATCCCAGTGAGGCTGCCCATACTTATAATCATAGAATAGTTAGGGTTGGATCATCTAGTTCCAGCCCCCCTGCTATGGGCAGGGATACTTAAGTCTGCCTTGACCTGGAACAGCCAGAGCTTCTTTTATTGGCCTAAAGGATAAGCCCAGCCTGTGGTGGTGGAAATACCATTTATCTGCAACATACTTCAGGCTGTGGAAGACCTTGCCCAAAAACTGTGCAAGATCTCAAGAGCAAATCATGTTAATCTGTCATGCAAATATGTATTTACGGTGGGTTTAGAGCTTGGACCATTGCCACGCAAACAGTTCCCTATCATCTCAGTATATTTTTAAAAACATGAAGCTTTGACCTGAGCCATTGCTATATATCTCATCACAGCTCTGGCTGGTGTGCAAGTACAGAATGGAAACACTTCATTATCTGTTTCATGGGTGACCAAGCCTAGCCTTACTAATAAGGCAGCATTGTAAACAAGGTAAGGTTTTTCTTGATATGGAACAAGGTTTATTCAGAAGAAAGGGCTACTGAATCTCCTGGAAAACACTAGCTTTGGACTGGCAGAGTTTGCCTGCTACAGAAAATTAGCTCTTCCTCAGCACCCGGGCACCTCAGGGGGACCTGGCACAACACTGTGACTTGACACACCAAAATTTGTCTTATGGATCTCTTGTACTGTATGACTTTTGAGTTAAAATTATCTCACTGAAAGTCCAATGGAGAAACAAACATTCTTTTCTGTTTTCACCTACGTCTGCAAGTATTAACAGCAAAGGGAATAATACCTTGTTGCTGCCCTGTTTTCCTTCCATCAATTGTAAAAGCTAGCTGTAGTCACATGTATCTTAACATCTCTAGTAGATTTTAACTGAGACTTCTTGATGAAGTTCTTCTACCCTGTGGAATAGTTTGTTTGCATTAGAGACCAGACGACATTTTTATAGGTAAAACTATATGCTCTACTCTGATTTTTCAAATGGGGAAGACAAATACCCTCTTCCCATATATATTTCCAAAGGAAAAAAATAAAGTAGTGGTATTATACCCTACCAACAGTGTCCATCACAGGGCAGAATGGTATATTTCATTCTATTTACTGATTCAGACTAATTTTCAAATATACTCCAAATTCTTAAAGCTGAATTCATCATGAGATACCTGTTTTCATGCATTGTGTGCTGGTATCTCAGAATTTTCTGTTTTTTGCAGATATCCTAGCCTGCTAATTACTAATATGAATTCACAATGAGAGTTCTCTAGATGAAATCACAGCTAGAAATAGATAAGGTTAATTTTAAACATTCTTATTTTTTACATAAACTCTATGCAGTGGTGCTGTTATATCATATGCTATTATGGGTTGCGACATGATGGAACATGATATGATGTAACCATTAAAAGAATTCAATAGGACATAAGAAAATGCAAAATGATTCATTCTGGCTAAGCATATAATAACTTTCTTATTAGTTTTCTTAAGTCATGCATTCTACCTTACTGTTAACTGGTTAACTCTACTCGGGGACTAGGTACAGGGCTGCAGGAAACGGAGCTATGCATGCAGTGTCAGTAGCAACACAACACAGAGGTAAGCAGGAACATAAAAGTCATGTTGAAGTGATGCCAAGGATGCTTCTAAACTAAGAACCCATTTCTGTGTTGGGAACTATGCAGGCATGCTCTACAGAACAGAAAACCTAATGCTAAAAGGTTTTAAACATGATTAGGGCATAAAATGTACTTGTGCTTTTCTGTGTGCACATTTTTCGTACCAGCTAGAAATGTGAAGCAACTGCACTCTTAAAAAAAAAAAAAATCTGAAGGAAGAATATTAGGAAGATAGCATGAAATGCAGGAAGTTAAGGCTGTGAATCTTCGTAAGTCTGTCAGGGTCTAACATGCTAAACTGTCCATTATCAACATATTGCATCAGTTCTCTTCTCTGATGATTGTAAAGGTCAGTTATCCACTATAACAGACCACAGTGGGAGCATTCTCCAATTAATTATAAAAACTGCTACTGTAAGTCTACCTTCTACACTCTGTCATGACTAACAGGTGACATGAGTAAATGACAGACGGCATAGACATCTCTCAGTCATATTAATTCTCAGGCACAGTAGCAAGGGTTAAGGACAGAGTGTCAGGTTTAACTTTCCCTCATTACCATTCAGAAAACTATAATTTAACATTAAGGTAATTGTAACACAAAGATATGAGTCATGCCCCTGTGTTACAATTACCTTTAATATTAAATAATAGTTTTTGTAATGGTAATTTCCTTTGGGGATGTTTCATTCTACATTAGGCAGTCCTGACTGATGTCTATCCTTGCAGATATCTCTATCAGCTGCTAAAAGCTCTTCTCTGAGCACATGTCCATAATGTACAGGAATTCCAGACCATGAATGTTGTTCCATTAAAGTCATTGTCTTTTCTACTAGATGTTTCTAATTTTTTTCACAGTTGATTTGATTGTTGACATTACTGTGATTTCCCTTTTGAAATCTACATTGAAGGGTGCACCTTCTGCTCAGCTGTGCTAGGATTTCACTCTCCTCCCTAGCTGTGTGGTTACAACTGTAACACATAGTATATACATGAAGTGTGGTCTAGGGAAGGTATATGGTTCAACATCTTGTTACCATGATGTTTTGGTATCTGAGGGTGTAGTTGATCCTAGAGCCTGGATAAAAGTATTGAAAAGAGTTTGAATTGGACTTTGTAACAGAATTTCCTATGCAGAACTGTGTTGGTGTAAGTTCAGAAATTGCAGGAGCTGCACTGAGCCTAGCTTGTGCCTTGAACAAGAGTACCTCTGTCAGCGATTACAACCATACAAAGATATGAATTGTATAAAAAGGATTTTGTTCAGAAAGGTATCAATTTAGAAGGAAAAGAACAGACACTGAAAGCAACAAGATCCAACTGCTGATCAATTATGAGAGGAAAAGTATTAACAGTAGGTCTCAGTATCCTCTCTGAGGCTGTAAGAACAGTACGGAAAACTTTTCATTTAAACAGAGCCATCTGCATCCAGAAGGGTAGGAAGAAGGCATACACATCTTCGACAATGAGCTTGGTTGTCCAGCTCTAAAGAAGGTATGAAGGGCAGTAGGTCCTGCTGATGCACAGAAGCTCTTTTGCGAGGGATAAAGGACAACATGAGTACTGCAGCAATGTCCTGGGAAAGAATTTGTAGTGTCCATGGCAATTCTGCACAACCAACAGAACAAAAGCACTAGGACTAGGTTTGAGGCCAGCTGGTTCTACAAAACACTTGTTACTCCCAAAAAAGAAGGCAAACAGATGGAGACTACTGCCGTCCTTCTTGATCTTCACAATGCTGTTGAATGAGTGCTGCAGAAAGTGACAATGTTGAACTCATTGGTATTCACAGGCCAGGTCAGAGAATTCTGGCTCAAAGAGTTCTGAGGTGGGACTAAAATCTAATGTTAAGTGCCTGTGAAATTGCTGAAAACATCTTAACTTTTTCAGATTTCCTTTTCTGATTAGTACCTGGGACTGAATGTCAAGCTTTCACAGCTTTCAGCAGCAGAAGATATATATAGCAGATATAAATTTTAAAGAAATTGAGCCTCATAAAGGAAATTCTATTTGAAATGACCATAACTTTACTGTAGGAATAGTATAAAGAGCTCTACATTTTTATCTTCAGTAGCATTTTCCCTTGTAACTGGTGGCTAAGCTGTCACTGACTATTCTTTTCTCTCTTTCGAAAGTTTGGAGCACAGCTAAGTTCTAGGCAAAACCATGCTTTCAGTGTGGTTATTACTTAAAAAAAAACACATTGAATTCTACACAAAGCAAGCAAGGTTTATGCAGACTTACATTTGAATAACACAGGTAATGAAATATTGGTGATCATTAGATAAGTAATTATGATTTTTGTTTCTTTGGTATTAATTAAAATTAGTCTCAGAAAGCATCCATTATAAGAAGAGGTCTTCACTAAACAACTGATACACAAGAATCCTTGGCTAGTAAATAAAGAATATCCATTCTTATCCCTAACTTAAAAAAAACTCTGTTCAACACTTTCATTTACAGATTTCAGATCACAAGGAAAAGGAAGCAGTGTCAATCTCCCATTTCACCAAAATCATCTAAGTGAGGGGAAAAGAAGGAACAGTAATTCTGTTCTGTGATTCATATGCCACAAAGCCATCCAGTGGTATTTTAGCTGTAACATATATTTGCCTACTTAGGGGCAAATCCTTTGTGCAGTTCTGCAGAGCTTCACTGGAGGCAACAGTTTTGTACTCACTTAGACCCTGCCGGTATCTTTTCATTCAGATGCAAACCATTGCCTTTAGACAAATTTGTTTTCCTCAAGTGCTGTCCTCTACGTATTTGTGGCAGAGAAACTGTAAGACAGCAAACACAGTCATCTTTAATCTGATGGATGCTTCACCACATGCTAGGATGTGTTTTTCAAGGTATCCTAAGTAAGAGATCAGTTCCCAGAGAACATGGTGTGGGGGGTTACAAAGAGACAAATGTAGAAATGCTTACATGTTGTGACTAAAAGCTGATTGGCCCAAGTATATGAGATTATACAAATCTAAAATTGAGACTAGCACAGGCTTAATGATGCAAATTTCCATATATCAGTTTTATAACCCTCACCAATTTCTGGGAAACAATATAACATAGCAAAATTTTTGGGAAACAAAGGATTTCTCAATTTATTTGGTATATGATCCAAATCCTGTGAAATTCAGAGCAGCCTTTGCATACAGAATAATGGACTTTGGAGTGGGCTCTGTGCTATAGAATTATTCCTGGCTGCAGAAGCAAAAATGCCCCCAGCCACAGAGCCACAGACATGGTTTTGTATGCAAAAATATGATTCCTTCTTGAAAACTCTATACGTTACGCTTACAGGTAAAAGTTAAATAAAGGATTTACCTGCTACTATTGTTTTTCTTATTAAGAAAAAAGGGATGAATTCAGTATTGATTTAAAAAATAAATTTCGGAGAAATGAACAGGGTGGTTTAGGTGAACAAATATATGTAAAATCACAACATGATACTAATGTTCAATTACAAAAACTTTACAGAAGTATATTTATTTATTTATTCTAATTCTAAATCCCTACCACTACACAACAATGTCACATTTTAATGTAATATCATGTCCAATGCATATTCATGAAATAAAAATCTTGGCAGAAGCACAAGAAAAGTGGGATGAAGTGTGTTTGGCGGAGTGCGTCACGTTTCCAGACCAGCGGATTTTTTGATTAAAGTCCCTTATCCGTTTTATCATGCATATCCACTCTCTGATTAAAGTGATCTGGAGCTGACACTCACAATGTCAGTATGCACTGAGACCCTTCACACAAAACATGGTTGGAATTTATATGCTTTAAAAAAAAGGGGGGAGTAGGAGAGGAGACGCAGACCAGCCAAACCTGCTGCATTAAATTAAGTATATATGTATATATCTATCTACTGAAAAAACACACTTTGACTTGTTTGTTTAATCTTACATGTTTCTTTTTAACATAGCCATGCTACAAACACTGCATGTTTTATTTCCATATGAAATAGTATCTGTGGTGCGAGTTCTTTATTTCTGTTACACTGGGCTTTCAATCAAAATTCTTCCATGCTGAGGTGAAAAACATAGCTAAGGTCTCTCATGGTCAGAAATAAATAATGAATTTCTCCAAATTTACACATATCATCTACCTTTTTTTATCTCTCCTAACTTTGTTTAAGTAATGCACCATATCTTTACAAACCTAAACCACAGTTTTACCTGTTAGGGAAACTGATTCCACAATAGCAGAAGTGCATGGATGTTGCAAGGGGAAGTTTAACACAGATCCACAGGTCTCCTCACAATGTCCCATCCTCATAGTCTCCAAGTATGTGTAGGTTATCTAGGAATTTATTGTCAGGCCTGAGGACATTTAAGAGAATGCAAATTGTCTGAGGTACCTGTTACATGCATGAGAATATGGAGCCATTTTTCTGTCTCTCTGAGTGGTTAAATTCCCCTTGAATTTAAAGAGCTTCTGGTCAGGCTCTTCACCTTGAATGCATAAGGTGCTTGAGCATGAGCTCAACTTTAAGCATAAGATCAATGAGACTTAAGTACTTCAAGTGTTTGTCTTACCTGTGAAAAAAGGCGTTTCAACAGTGGCCTTAACAGAGATTCATTCAGGCTTGCAATACTGCAGTCTTTTGCATTTCTAAATGCTGGGTTCCAATCATCGATGTTTACAAAAAAGGCATCCTTGGTTTCAGAAACCTCTGCCCACAGATCTCTCAAGGTTTGCTCTATTTTTTTTAACCTGTCTTTAAACTGAAGAATTGTGGGGTTTTTTTGTAAGCTTTAGTTTATAAGTTTTCAGTAACCTACATTTCCTTGACAGGCTTAATTTGTCCAATATAATTTTGAGTATTTAAAAAACAACTTCCATAAAGCCCAAACATGCCTAAACTTCCTTCTGGACTAGATTTTATTTTACTTTTATAAAACTTTGGGCTTTTTAACTAGGAAAACATTTTTACTCAGAAAAACAACTGGAGCAGTGGTATGTATAAGGGTCAGAGTTGTCCCTCCTCTCACAACCCGCTTCCATATGTGTCTTACTGCCAAAGATCAATCAATGTGCTATTCTAACCCAGTTTTTTCCTGAGCAGTTAATGCCAGTCATGCTGAACTGCTGTTATACTGCAACTTTGACAAACAATATAATTACTGAAGGGGTATCAAATTAATTTCACTTGTGAATTACGCCTGTCCCTTCTTCATAAACTTTAGTAAAATAAACACAGTGAGAGTCTAGAGAAAAACATATTCATTTCTTTTACATATTAAGGCAGTGGCTTGAAGGCAAACAGACTTTCTGCACATACCTTGTCCCTAAGAAAAGAAAAACAAAAACAGAAGTGGGGGAGATTTCTGCAGTTATTCTTTCTGTTGATCAATATTCCAACCTCTCCACATCACAATTCTTTAAGGAGTCAGACCTTGAGAATTTAAAAGAACAAATGAAAAACCCAGGAAAAAAATTCTGGAAAATTATCACCAGTAATAAAGTGTGTTTTCATCAGTATGGTCCTAAATTCAAACTGCTAGACAGTTTCACAGTGAATAGGCCAGAAGCAGAGTTTCCACGCATCAGTGATGCATATAGTCAAAGTGGCAACTGAAATTAAGTAACCAATATTGCTTCCCCTATAAAATACACACAGTGCTGTCCCGTATTTTCAGCGCATATAGGGAAATTAATTCTATGCGGACTTTTTTTTGTTAGATCCTTGAAAAGAAGGTTTCTGCTTTCCAGACATTGTGAGTTGCAGCACAATTTAAACACAACGACGACCTATGCAAAAGTATTATTACAGTGAAGCAGCTCAGCTACTAAATACCACTGCACTTAAAAGCTGCAGCTACCTTAACACAAGATGTATATGAGTGCCTCATCTCAACTCGTAAACTACCTCATACACTATTTGCCTCTTCTGCCATTGGGGATAGCCCAGGAAATACATAAGGGCTTCAAATAACTGCCACAACTGTAAACAAAGGTCATGTTTTTTCACCTCTGCTATCCATGATTTAAATCCTAGAGAAACACTAGACAACACTTGATTAGGCATGACATAATGTCAAAAAAATAAATAAAAGCCAAAACAAAAAACAGACCCCAACAAACAAAAAAACAAACCAAATCCGAACAAAAAACTCCCCACACCTCTTAGTGGTCTGAAGTCTGAATTGGACCATCTAAAAACTTTCCAACTCTGAAACAACATTCCACATTTTCAGATCAACAGCTTTAAAAATGGTAAGGTAGAAGGGCAGCTTTCAAAACACCAAAGCAAATTTGTACCACTAGGCACTGCTCTGAATAGCTACCTGAGATTTAAACAGTTACCGTATCTTTTGCTCACCCTGCGCAAAAAGGTTCATTCATTTGCCAAACTGACACTTTGTGTTCAATAGGTAGGTCAGTTTTGAATACGAATTACTGAGTATCTTTGCCCTCACTTCACAAACTGTACATATTAGAACAAATTTTTGTTGTCCCCATGCTATTGGACTGATTTAGGCACTGTACTGATGACATTTATCTGGGCATTGCTGAGCGGCTACAAAATGTATTCCTAGAGTTTAACATTCTATTTTGCACCAATAACTCTGAATTTTGCTGGTGGCCAACAGAAAGCAGTCAGCACCTCAAAGGACTCAATTCTTTTAGCCCTGAGCTGACAGGTCTGGTCAAATATTTCCCCAAAGTTTTTCTCATTACTATAAGAGGAGTAGCATAGATGTACCAAAAAGAAAAACAAATGCTGTAGATGCTGAAGGTGAACGGAATGAATACTTTACCAAAGACGCCACATGTCACAATTAGTGCAACTTACTTATTCTTCAAGTACATTGCAGTCATTTCAACTCCTTTTCATCAAGCACATATTTACTTACTACTGTTAGTGACACAAGAGCTATCTCAGAAGGGAAGATAAATAAAACTACAACATATATAGCCAGGCCCAAATTATGCTGAGAGGCAGTTGCAAAATACTTCACTGGCTTTTATTGTCTCAATATGGAGCATGGGCTGGAAATTAAGAGCTGTATTTGAATAGGGTGCCCAGCTGAGCACCATTTGTCCTGTGTGAGGGCATGGGAGACTTGGATGGATGAAACCAAAAATATAGCTATACTATTGAGAATATTTATAGATTACACAAAACTTGGATATATGAAGTGCACATCTTTTCAAGTAGCTTTTTAAAAACAGTTTGCAAGCTAATTATTACACCTAAAAATAATTGCAGATGTGCCCAGACAAATGCATCTGAGGATCTGGGATTCTTTTCACAGACACAAAAATAAAAAGGCATATAAAAAATAATAATAAAAGAATAAAACAATACTTAGCATGGATTAACCTTTCAGTTCTAATTGTTATTATTACCAATGACCATTGTTAATCTACATGCTTTCTAATTTGTACTGAAAATGACTGCTTTTCAACCACTTCTCATCCAAGACTGAGCAGAAGCAATGCTGTAGTAAGATCTCATACCACTTACTGTCTCATATTACAACTTCCTTACACTTAGCAGCTATACAGCAATAGTTAGTAGTATATAAGGCATTATGAATAATTAATAACTTACTATGTTATAATTGCCAAAGTAAATGAATAGAGTCTCTGTTCCAGTGTCCTTGCTTTTAAAAACTGTGTTCTCTTACTAGAGGGGAAAATGAAGACAAACGTTTACGAAAGATGCAACAGAGAGAGTTTTGGAAATAAAAAGGGGCAACAAAAGACATAAATGCATGCACAGGTTTAATTACACAAGTGAGAAGAGCAACAAAATGGGAAGTCCAAACATGAACTTGATGGAGAAGAAAAAGAAAAATTCAGCTACTTTGTCACAAGCTAAAGAGTGTAAAATGCCAAGGGTTCGCAAAGCAATTTACAATGCCCACAGAGGGGAAACTGTGGCCAGAAGCAACTCCCTGCATCTGCATTTGGGCAAGTGGATACCCTCTGACAGTAGTGCTGTTCTGAGACATTCCCCTTGAAAGAATTGAGATCACCACAAGCCCGTCTTCAAATACTTTTCAGTTACTGTTAAGGCAGAACAGTGGTTCAGACCACTTAATAAAATTATTTAAGTATAAACAATAAAATCTTCCACTTTGCTTAGAGGCAAAATTCAGAAACAGTGAAACCTGCCCTTTGGCTGGAATCACTTCCCTCCATTTGCACTCTCCATAGGCAGAAGGCCACTTCCACTTACAGCATCGAAAGGCAGGGGCTAGAGGTAAGAGTCTTAAATCCACATACATCAAAATCCACTGAATGAAGCATATCCTGCTGCATTGTACCACTTTTGACAAGCAGAGGTGGCCATTCTCCCTAATTAATTTGTCCATGCTGTTCTTGCTAACTTCAGTCAGTATCTGGACAGGAAGGGAATGGTGCAGACTGGAGAGGAGAGCTAGGCCTGCTGATAACTATTGCAGCATGGAGGAAAAGGAGGACATAAGAAAGGCAGGAGCAACCATAGTGTTGTGTAGGACCTCAGTAGTTTCTGCCACTCACAGCCCAGAGCATTCCCATGCCACGACCCGCTGCTGTCAGTGGGAGCTTTGGAAAAAGCTGCTCAACGGTGCCTCAGTTCAGACATGCTGCATCACTCATTCAGGAATGAAGCAGCCTCTTTGTACTAATTCTTGGGTCCTTGTCTGCTCTGCAGAAACATGGATCAGAGTGGAAAACCACAACCTTAAGAAGAAATCTTTAGCCTCCTTAAGGCCTTTAGATCCCAGTTGATTTACTGGATCTCAAAGTATGAGGGTATTTTGCTTCTGTGAATGATCAAATGCAACTGTGACCAGAGCACATGCCAATGTGTTTGTGGAAGAGCAGAAAGGATTGACTCTGATTTAACCATGGTCCATCTCCCTTCTTATCTCTCAGGTTTTTAATGCGGTCGCTGCTCTGTCTGCTCAACACGTTAAGAATTACAACAGAAATCCAGAACATTGCCCATAAGCAAGGCTACTTAACCCTCATAAAAACAACATTCTGTACACTACACACTTTGTATAATAGATACATGTTATGAATATAAATAAAACACACCTCTTCCAATTAATGGGATTTAGGTTTTTGGTTTTTTTTTTTTAACTCCCATGGTTTCCTTTTGAAACTTCTGCATATATTTTCTGGGTTTGAGGGGGGTTATAAATCCTGTTTTAATGTTTTGCTGTTTATGCAAATTTACAAATATAAAGGCATATGGTGGCAAAGTGGCACTAACTATCTGTTTTTCAGCACACATTCTCTGCTATTACAAGAAAAGATGGCCTGATGGAAAAAGAAGGAAAAAAAAAAGGGGGAAAAAAAAGCAGTGTACAAACTGACACTTTGCATTAGCATAGTATTGGTTCAGATTTCTTAGCTTTACTCTTGAACTCTGATTTACTAATAGCTCTACTGGCTCCTGCAGGGCAACTGTGGATGCTCCTTCATGTCATAAGGTAGAGTGGGTGATCAAGTTTGTAATTATAGTTTTAAACTAGCCGAAAAAGGAGAAAAATAAAGGAAAACTTTCTTGAGTCAGAGGCTCCCCCTAACACTGGCAGCCTCACTGTGTGTGTTTCATGTATCCAGTTTGGATTTTGCCTGATAATATAGAAGGCACGTCATGCTATTCTAAAACAGCAGGATTATTTTCTCCATTCTAATTGATGAACAGCTGTGCTGTAATAGACTACAAAGCACAGCATCACTGATCTCTCCTCAGGCCACCGTAGGAACTGAACACACCACAGGGAACCAGAAAAGAATGAAGGCTAAAAAAAATATATATACATAAAAAAAAAAAATAAGGAGGAAAAAGAAAAAAAAGAGAAAGAGAGAAAAGAAGGAAAAGAAACCAAACATTTCAAAACGTCGTCCTTTGGATTACTATTATAATTTGGCATCCCATTCAGTAATAATTAACTCCAATTTTCCCCATTGTAGCCCTGGTGGATGACGTGATGACCCTAAATCAGTCATACTCTATAATAGGCAAAATATCAACGCTTTTGAAAGTGAAATGTTGGTGTTCATAATTGTTTGTCACTGCTTATCACTGTTCACAACATTCAAGTCAGTTCTGGGATCATGGCCCCCTGGAACTACTCTTTGTACTAAGAAGCACACGTTAGCCATTCATTAATCTGCTGGAATTCATTATCTTTCCCTTCATTCTACTTTCTAAAACTTATTAATACCATCCTTAGTATGGAATTGCAGCTCATGTAAAATTTTTACCTTGCATATTTTACCATGCTGACACAATATACGAAAATAAACTGATCTGAAACTTTATCCAACTCAGGCTGGTGTCTGACTTGGATTTCCATTCAAAGGTTAAAAGAAGGTGAGATTCAGGTACAAGCTCATTGCAACTGCATCTTGCAGTGCTTTCTCGAAAGATTCTGATGCCAAAGGCCGGAAGCCTCCAAGATCACTGGAAGAACTTGTGGTATTTTGGATGAGTGGAGACTTTATAAATTCAGCAGTGCTCGTCAACTTTCGATTCTCCTGTGCTTCTAGAAATGGCTGCTCCATTTGCCTTCAAGTGAAATAGGTCTCATTATGTTTTGTACAGAATCTAGAAGCAAGCAGGGAGAATGTCTAAAAGATAGATATTCATCCCTTCCTTTCCTTCACCAGATTCAGTGAGGTAAGACTCATAGCCCTCATTTAAGACTCTCTGCCTTTACTGTGTTTTCTGTGGGCATGAAAGTGTAAGGAAGAGTTAAATGATGTTTCTTGTATCAGTGAATCAGTTCCAAAAGCAAAGACTCAATTCAATCAAAAATTTGTGTCAAGAAAGCAATCTTCCCATTCTGCTCAGCAACAGAAAGGTTTTGTTCTTCTTATTTTGTGTTATTGGAAGTGATTTGCTGCATCTTTCCTATAGGTAAGCTGTGTGCTTATGTGTTCTTTTGTCTGGATAAGTGTTATCCTGTAAAATGAACACAATAAGACTTCTGTTTACCTTAATGCTATTTAAAAAAGAAAAATAAAATCTTACAGATATAAAATATCAATAACTATCTACAACAATTTACCGAGGATTCAGTCTGGGTAGAAAAATTCAAATCGTATTGATTTTTTTTCAGGGAAAAAAGCCTGTTGACAATAAGCTTCCACTAAAAAAATGCCATATGTATACAATTGGAAGAGACTCAAAAGACAGCTATTTAAAAACTAAGCTACCAATTAAGATAGGTAAGATAAGTTTGAAATCAGACCCTCTGTCCTGGGTTCAGCAGTCGCAGCCATTTTTCTCCTTCTTTGTATGTGGTGCACTACTGTGTTTTTGACTTTCAGCCTGGGAACGGCGCTGATAACACCGATGTTTTCAGTTGCTGCTCGATAATGTTTATCCTGACCAAGGACTTTCTGAGTCTCATGCTCTGCCAGGGAGAAGGGGAAGGCAGGAGGAAGGAGAGACCAGACACCCAACCCAAGCTAGTCAAAGAGGTATTCCATACCACAGCATGTCATGCCCAGTATATGAACTGGGGACAGTTACCTGGAAGGGCTAGATCACTCCTCAGTCGGGCTGGGTATTGGTTGGCGGGTGGTGAGTGGTTGTATTCTATTCCCTTGTTATTTCCCTTATCATTATTATTGGTGGTAGCAGCAGTGGTTTGTGTTATACTTTATTTACTGGACTCTTCATTTCTCAATCCTTGGGTTGATATTCTTTCGATTCTCCTCCCCATCCCACCAGGAGCAGGGAGGAAGGGAGGGGAGTGAGAGAACGGCTGCGTGATTCTGAGTTACTGCCTGACTGAGCTTAAGCCACGACACCTTCGACATTAGCACATTGCTTAGTTTCCATGCCTCAGTTTCTCCATTAATACAAGGAAGGTGATAATGCTTATTTAGGAGGGCAGCAAAACTGTGAAGAATTGCAAGCCAGAGACAAGCTTAATTTAATACAACATGCGACCACCCATAGGCTCTCTTGGTCAGAAAGAATGTGCAATAAATATGATCACCAGGAAAAATGGGATGCCATGCTCACTGGGGGTATAATTTAAGGTGTTGATTTTAACTCACTAAGGCCTTTAAAGACTGACTATTCAAAAAGCCACCCTTCTCGCTTTTCTAACTGCTAATTCTGCTAAAGGGCACAAGGTGAAAGTCCCCAGACTTAAAGGTCAGTTGTCTGCCACATGAGAATAACCAGTGAAAAGATTGCTCACAGCTCCACTTGTCTGAAGGGCCTCAGGCCTCCAAGTGGGGTAAAAGATGTGATAGCTTTTTATAAGATCATGAGTTATGAAGGTTTAGGGTTGTTGGTTGGGTTTTTTGCTTTGTTTTTAATGGCCGCTTGCAAATTTGGTTGAGATGATTAGCAGATGATGTCAGCTTGTTAATTTTATTTGCACTGTTAAATTGAAGTAATTTGTTCTTTGCTTACAGTATAATGTAATAAGCACATTTAAAAGAATAATTTGAGAAGAATAAATAATAAAATGTGTGTCTTGTGAAAGCAGAGGAAAGAACAAGACGCTTTGCACATTTAATCTTTTAGTTTTCTCCTCAGTTTCATTTCTATTTATTCAGCCCATTACTCATTCCAACTGCATGAGGTGTTCAAAATAAACTTTGGACACACCTTAGTGTGTCAGATCATCCTTCGTTTTCAGCAAACATACAAAGGAACCTTTGAAGACCTGATGGCCCTTACAAAACTTTTGTATTGTCTGATCAAATATGCAATGTCTGAAAAAGAGAGGTATGGTGGAGGATGGTAATGCAGGAACCCATTTCCTTGGACTGAGCCTTTCGTGGGAAAACTTCCAAGCCAGTTATGTCAAGTAGTGGTAGTGGGCTGGGTTGGACTTGACAGCTAGAGAAAGGAGCACACTTGTCCAGGAAGCATCAGCAAAAGGACCACAATAATATGGTCAAATGACAGCAGCTGGCTGTCAAAACCAGAAATGACAACACAGCAGGATCTGGGTGAAATACAGTAGTGGACTAATCTTGACCTGCTAACAAGACTGTTATTTAACATAGCTGGGAGGCATCACTGGGCTAGATCAGAATAGAAGACTGTGGTCCAAAGCCAATCTGGTCAGATTTTACCATTGGCTATTCTGTCATTATCTGTAGAAGAAACATTCCTAAGCACTGGCTAGAAATTGTAACCCAAAGAGAAATTCATACACACTCCTCATTACCACAGTTTGATCAAATTTGTGAATGAGGAAGCAAAATTGCTTTTGTTCTGTTTTTAGTTTTTCAGTAAGAGCTTCAGGGGTCTCCAACCCAGCAGCCCACAGCTAGTAAACACAGACCATGATATCTGCCAGGCCACACATAGATTTGGTGGTTTCCCTTAATTTCATTTTAAAATTTAATTAGATATGGTTTACTCCCAAATACAAAGAAACCATTTTTCAAGTTCCCCAAACCTGCCACACATCTTGGCTGAACAAGGAAGGATGACAGTGTTGAAGACAAACACTTGCTTTTAAATTTCAAGTCAGAAGCCAAAACAAAGCTTTGAAGGCAAACAATTTACCTGATTTATTTTCAGAGGGTCTCTGGGGTAGGAGTCATGTCCACAGGTCTACTGAGAATACTTCTTTTTTTTTTTACAGGTTTGTGCTACCGTGTTACCCTGGGGTCAGAATGAAAAAAGTGGGTTTCTCTAAAACAACTTATCTATAACACCACAATTCATCTAAAATTCTGAATAAAGCACATGCACTTCCTTAGAAAAGCCCGGCATACAAAAGAAAAAGAGGGAGAATTCTCAGAGAACTGAGCCGACTCATGTCCTCATAGCTATGTCCAATATTTTGACAGTGGTGTAGTAATTAACCTTGCAAGACTACTGCACTCTACTCGGTATCACTGCATTTCTGCTGTGACCACTGTGAAGTGCTTTTTTGTGAAAGGAAAGAATGAATCTAAGTGGGAAAATTACTGGAATGAGAGAGGAGCACTAATGGCAACCTTGGCATCCTGCAATTTCACACATTAAAATACATTTAAAAAAAAATCCTACTACAGTGCTTGTTGTGTAAGGCTAAGCTTTCTACTCTTCAAACTATTAATAAGGGCTTCCCATTGAGAAGACAAATACATGCTTGATGCATTTTTAATTCTGTGCCAATACATTTGACTAAAGCTGTTTGCTGTTTCAATGACAGGATTTAACTTGCCCTTCTATATTCAACATTTCTGATTATCAATGACATCTAGAAAACACAGAAAAGGGCTGTAAAATTTATATTCTGGTCAATGATTTAAAAAGTAAAAATATTAACAATTAAAGGGCTAAATCCTCATTACATATTAAATTAAAACATTTGATAAAATAATTTTTAATTATTTCATGGGTGAAATGGAATCACTACCATAGCAAGAAAAAAAAATCATCTTGTCCACTGCTAGAGACCCCTGATGCCAAGTGAAAGCAAAAAATTGCAGCCCCCTAAAATCATGCATAAGTGCTATAGTCTGTATATGTACCAGTTCAGTAGCCTTTTCAAGAAAGTATATTTCAGGATCCCTCTTGTTCAGAAAGCATTCTTGTCTCTAGTTTCTACTGCAAAGAAATCCCATGTTTAAATGAAATCAGAAATGTGTCAGAGGCTATTGCTGAAATGTAAACTACTTTTTTATTTCTGAAGATCTTTAAAGTTACAAGCAATTTCTTTGCTAAATTTCCCAGGAACATTTCTTTCAAGAAAAATAAAATGGCATTGGTATAGTAGTGAGAAGACCAATATAGGGTTCACACTGAGTCAATTTTTACTGCAAAAAAATGAAAAAAAGAACTTCCCTTTCCCACAGACTGATTATTATTTTGTTATTTAAGAGATAATGTAAACCTTAGGTTAAAATGAGATTACGTATACTGATGATCTCCTAGTGACCTCCATTGTGCTGTTCCATTACACCATATAGTAATAATACACTAGCAAAATGCACACACTTACGGTATTGTCAGGCACCAATGCAAATCAAACAGCACAGGAGGCACATTACTTTTGTTTTAACCATTAAAGGCTCTAAGAAACACAATATGACAGCCAGAAGAAAGCAGGTTTGGATTTTCTAAAGGTACCCAGGAGTGGCACTGATTTCTGTTTTCTTTGGTATCCTTTTTAAAAGGCCTTTAGCTGTGCCAATATAATACATTCATATCCTGACCTTTCTCAACACAATGAAGATACTCCACATATCTTACCATATAACACAGGGAATCAATACTGTATTTTACTAAATGAGAGTTAATTTTATCTACGGAAGGAAATTACTGCTCTTAATATTAGAATTCTCTTTTTTCCCCTCTCCAAGTCAGTGAGTTTCAGGTTTGCCAAACCCTATCGCTGTTTAAAAAGGGTCTGAGAGATTTTAATAGCTAATAATCAGAGGAAACATAAAAGGACAAATCCAATTTAAGTGAAAGGGTTCCTGTGTAAGCATTACTTGTCAGTCTTTGGTCGTACTATATAGGGACCAGCTACAGAGCAGTGGCAGAAAGAAATATAAAGTCCAGATTTAATTCTGATACAGAGAAATACAATTTCAAAACCGGACGTCTTATCATAGGCATGTCCCATTGGAGAACTCATTTCCCTAGCAAAAGGCTGTCACTGCCATTATGTTGTACAAGGAACCAATTTACTACTACAGCTAAACAGGGTTACTGGTGCTGTTGGAACTTTAGCATTTGAAGTTATCGCTAGAAAAAAAAAAAAAGTATTTCAAATGTCAGTGAAATGGGAAGGTATAATTGAAAAGTATCAATCAGAGAAGCAAAAAGGTTTAGAGGGCTAAGACTGCAGTTTTAGTACTGCATTTCTCTCACCATCACCTTCCTCTTCTTATTTCTTTAAGCTTCTTTCTTTATTTCTCTTCCCTTTCACTACAATTTCTGTTCTGCAAAAGAAAAGATTTTGGCTTGATACATGTCCTACTTCAGACATTAAATAAATTTTGATGTTTTTTTTCTACAGTCTAGTGACTGTGATTTCACTACACAAAACTCTCATGTCGTGCTGCATCCAAGCTGCTTATCTGGGCAATAACTAAAAGAATGAAATAAAGTGGATTTGAATTTTGTTTGGTTTGGTTGTTTTTTCCCTCCTTCTGAAACAAGTGCCATCTACCTGTTCACTTGAACCTCTGTTCTTTAATGGAAGCTTTTCCCCAATCCCAGGCTGATCCTACACAGAACTAGAGAACAAATCTTTGAGCATTCAGAAAATTCATAATCAAGAATGGACCTGCTACATCGAAATAGATATTTCCATCTTAGGGGTATTTAGGATGTGGTTGGAGAGGAACTGAGTTTCAGCTGAGTCTAGAAGAAAGGCACTCTGAAGAGAAAGTTGCATATATGTTTTAGAGTTTATTTAAACTTCTCTTATTTCAGAATTAATTTTACCTCACATAGAACATACTTTATCCACATTAGAGTGCAGATATATTCCTCCTCCACCACCTTTCTGATGAATTTCAAATTCAAATAACAGCTAACAGCCCTCAATTGTTCTTTATATTAATAGAAATACATGGTCTCTTTTGAAGTTCAGATAGTAATTCAGCTCTTAAAATTCTTCTGCTGTTTATAAATGATTTGAGCAGGAATGTCATACCTTTTGATGAATCATTACAACTCATGTTCAGCTACATTCTCCTATTCAACTGCAACTTTTATATTCTTAGGAATCAAATTAAATGTTCTGCTAACAAATCACTGAATTGTCAATTTCATTTATTTTGGACCACAGGTTCAAGGTATTAACTAAATCATATGTTCACCTCAGGAAATTGGTGAAAATGATTATGGGAAAACAGCTTTTTTACTTAAAAACATTCAGGGATATTTTTGCGTGTGTGTGTACTAATAAATATGAAGCTTTAAAGATAATCCCTAGCTATTCAACACTCAGAATTTCAGTTCATTAAAACAGCTGCAACAATCAGTAGTGTGAGAAATTTTAGTAGGGGAAAAAAATCCACAACTGAAATCCAAACATAATTTCAAATAATCAAAAAATATTAGATAAAGGGAAAGTACTTTAGCAATAAGATGCAGTTCTGCAAATTACTTGATAAACTACTTCTGACATAAAAGCTCCCTTCCACTACAGAGGTAGGTGATGTATTACCATACCCTAGAGTGCCTTGATTCTCCCACTGCAGTAATAAGGTAAGTCAAAGTGAAATGAATCACTGCTGTTAGAACTGAAGGGAAGGGGGGTTTGCTGATTTCATCAAGTAATATTGGTGGAAATTGCGATTTCTACTTGGGCCAAGTGTGAAAATTTTTTCACTGATTATGTTTCATTAGGATGAGGAACTACAAGCTGTTCAGATGCCCCTGGCCACAACCATTTCAGTCACACAGACAACGAAGGGCAGCTTCCCCATGTCACTACACCTTACAAACAGGGCTTACAGTGATGAGCCAAAACCTGATTCTGTTTTTCAGAACAGTTTGCAAAGAATAAAATATGATCACCAGAAGGATATTAATAAAGAGACAAAAATAGAGAGAGATGAACTAGACTGTTCACTAATGATTTGTAAACAAAAAAAGGAGCTAATTTATAAACAGTCATTTTAAACAGCCTATCCAACTCTAAGCTCAGAATAGCAATATTTCTTTAATACAGCCTGCAGCTACTTGGTAAGGCAAAGCCAGTGTTTCTCTGGCGATACCATTGTTGGGAGGGAGATGGAGAGACAGAAGGGATAGCAATAATAGTTAAAGAATATTACTTTCTCTTTAAAGAAGAGAAAGAGCCTCCAGTAAGGTATATCTCTTAATTTTATCAGCTGTCTAGCCATTTCTTGTCACCAGAAGAATATTAGAGAGTCTACTCCAAAAGAAAAAAAAAGGAATATGCATGCTTTAAAAACGATAGCTCATTAAAAAAATGAAAGAAAAAAAAACTCTTTTTAGGGGGTTGGTTTTGTTGGGTTTTTTGGGTCGCTTGTTTTTTGGGGTTTTTTTTTTGTTGTTTTTTTTTTTTTTTTTTTTTTTCTAGGATAAAAGAAACCAACTAGTTTTTAAATCAAAAGTGAGAGGGAAATTAAGAAAAAAAGCCAGGGAAAAAATCAACAGGGTTAATATTGATGCAGCTATGGCAAAAGCAAACAGACAGGCAGGGACAAGATTGCATCCAACCTCCAAAACACATGTAAAGTTGGAGCTAAAATGTCATATGCATATGCAATTTATATGCAAAAAAATTTTACATAAAGCTACTAACTGCCAAGTCTTCTTTCACAACTTTTTCAAGGCTTACAGTAACTCTGAGATTTTATATTCTCCCTCCATCACCTTCCTGAAGGCACGACTGCCTGTGAAGAGCACGGAAACTTTCTTAAGGCCATGGTATTAAATTCTTCCTTACATTGCTGGGCTGGTGGCTCAGCAGGAAGACCTATTTTTTGCTTGTGTTCAAGCAACTTCCCTGGCAGTTATTGCCTGTAACAGACTGTAGGGAAGTTGCCAACATTTAGAAGCTCTGATGATGTGAGCCAACCTTAGACTAATAATTTTTTTATCTCAATATAAGTGGAAGAATTACATAAAAATAGACAATTTTTAACAGTATGGTATTCTGTTATGCGAGAAGGCTAAATAACACTGGTGCCATATGAACATCTTTCTCCTATCTACAGCACCTAACTTTAGCATAGTCCATATGTCTATTTGTCTGATAGCTGAACTTATTGAAATAACATGAGGTTACAAAAGAGAGTTCTAGAGCTCAGTGCCTCTAAACCTTTTGAGGTGAAACATCCATCAGTGGCAAACATTTTTGTGCATAACCCTTAAAATCAAACCCAATTAATGAGTGCACTGGAATATTATCTCGGGAAAACAAAACACATTTTTAATATTCCAGAAATCGGGATGAATACTGCAGTTAGGCATTTACTACTGTCTTGTGCCTCTATCTTGATACATTCAAAGAGTTTCTACCATCATCTCTTAAGAACCTGCAGGACAACAGCGTAGGCTGGAGAACTCAGCCTGCACACATGAGTGAGTCAGTGGCCAGCACTAGGGATGGCATTTGGGGAACTAGAAACAATTCTTTGAATTCAAATTTATTTTAAACTCAGTCAAAGCAGTTTCATTCTCTTTTCCAACCTGGCTGATTCCTTCATTCTATGGGCAAAGCCACCAGAAGGAGACAAGCAGAAAATGGTTTTACAAACATTTTTACTTCACTCCCTGCCTCTGTGTTTTTTCTACATTGTCAGACTCTTTAGTGAGCACACATGAGCATTTCCAGAGCAGAGGCTCTGACATATCTGCTCCCAGCAAACAGCTTAAATGTTGGCTTTAAATTCCTTAACAGATTCCAGGCCATCATCTTTTTTAATTAAATGCAAAAAAACTATGTTAATGCAACGTTAATGTTGAGATTGTCATTGGACAGATGTCAAGAAATTCAAAGTTATAGTTCCCACAGCAACCATAATTCAACAACCCCCTCCCCCACTTCCACAACCACCCTCCTGAAACATATTGGGCTCAAATTGTACAACAGGCACCAAAATGAGAGGAAGCTGTGAGAGGCAGAAATTGTACACAGGACCTCTGGAGCCACTGCAGATGGTCTGGAGTTTACCCCAGTCCTCTTTCTGGAGAGAAAGTACTGCTAGGGCAGCACTGGAACAGAATGGCCCCTGCCTAAAGAGAATCACAGACTGACACTGAACATACTTTGTGTTGTGGGGTTAAACTAGGAACTGATTTCACACCCTTCTGCCTGCAGTAATCCACCAGTACAACCTGATCTAGCAAAAACTAGCTGTAGTATAGTTACAAAAACAACCTCTGTAGTCCATGTGTGAGTATTCGGCCAGAATCCAAAAAGAACCAAATCACACCACAACATAGTCAGAAATGGTATCTCCATAGCCACTGCAGTCGATACAGTGCAACAGAAATATCTTTTATTCATTCCAGGATGTAATGCACTTCATCACTATGCACCAGAGTGAACAATGAAACACCACATATGAAGGACAAAACCAGTAATTTCCAGTGGAATAACATTTTTCGCAGTACAGCTTTTCAGATCCAGACCTCAGACTTCATATATGAAGGAAACCTACAAATTACATCTAGAAAGAAGAGCTTGGAAACTTAAACTATAACCCAATACAGTGCTAAAAATTATGTGCTTGGTAGCAACACTGGATTTCTGAAATTTGATCATTTTTCTTATATGCCATTCCAACTCCTCAAAAATTGATAGATTAAAAAATTAAGAATTCCATTCAGCCAAAGATCTTGTCACCTTTCTCTTGCTAGTATCTCCTAGTGCTCCACAGGTTCCAGCTGCCCTTCTTTTGAATTGTCTAATTGGAGTTAACCTACTGTCGTGGTTTAAGGCCCTCACGCAGTTCTGCTCACTAACTCCCCCGTCTTTCATCCCTCACTCCCAGGAGGATGGCAAGGAGAATTAAAAGAATGCAACTCCCACAGGTTGAGATAAGAACAGTTTAGTAACTAAGGTATAACACAAATCACTACTGATATCACCAATAGTAATACAAGAGAAAATACAATGAAAGAGTACATCATCAGAGTTACATCAATCCACTATTAAAATGGTTATTACATCCTACATAGCCAGGTCCCAACCCAAGTGAAATGACAAATTTCTGGGTAAAACACCATCAAAAAAAAAAGAATACTGTTACTATTGGTGTTGACTGACCATATAAGCCAGTGTTGGAGTTGAGCAGAATTTGGATGCTTTATGCAATTTTGCAAAGCATCAGGATCAGCACTGTAATGAATAGGGTGCAGGGACCAATGGCATGTCACGCTCTGCTTCACCAAACTAAATGTAGATCAACTCTTTCTTTTTTTTTTCCACCAGGTTTGAGATTGACACAGAAGAGAAAGTACTCTTACAAGAAAGTGCAACAATCTTTTACAACTGCTCTCCGTGTGACTTATATGCCCATTTTGCCAGTTTGGGGTTTAGGAAGCTAGCTCGGAGCTTTCACGATAGGTCTTTTCCCTGAGAAGCACATGACCCATGTATGGAATGGGAGGAGAAGGTGAAAGAGAGAGAAGAGAAGGAAATCATAACCTGTAGGACATCCATCAAGTGATTTAAGGTTATACATATGACTGCAATTTTGTCTTTGAAAGATGAATCAAGTAATGCTGCAGACACTCTTTCCTGTCAAGACACTTCTTTTACTCTCCAGCGTGTCGATAGCTTAAAAGTTATATTATCTCTTCTCCAATGTTAGTGCAGCAGTTTCCCATTTGATTTCATATTCAGTTCATATTTGTGGAAGGAGGAGAGGCTCTTTACTTTACTTGATAAATGGTAACATCTGGCTTTGTGATGGGCCATCACCAGCATGTTTAAGGAGCTGCTGACGCTTCAGGGAAAACTTGGTAAAACATTTCATTTAGAGGCAATTCTAGTTATTTATTCTATTTTCTGCATTCCTCGTCCTCTGCTTTGTACTACGCACATTTGCATGCAAAGAGACTGCATCTCCTAAAGAGTTCATCTTCACAAAATATTTTTATATCTGTTGCCCTAATCACTATGTTTGTGTCACAGCAATCATATCCATAGCAACAACTTATGATGTCATAGCAAATGAGAGTTTCAGGGAAGGGTAATGAATAGGGCATAATGGTATTAAATGACCAAACTCCATATTATACTACAGCAGTGTAAATTTGTTAGAAGTCTGTAGCAGAAAACAGTATTGTGCTATTGCTTTCCTATAACAACAAGCAGGACTTGACCTTTTCTTTTGATCACAGAAATACAATGAAAATCAGAACATTTATATAAATGTCTGTATAGATACCTTTAGCAGTTGAAAAAAATGAATAGGCAGTTTCAGAATCACAGTTTTGCACATTCTTATGGGAAGCTTCTTTCCTTAAAGTAACAGCAGGTCAAATATAGCCAGAGGTGTAGACACTGTTCAAACAAGGCTTTTCCAAAAGACAAGAGAAATTTTTTACTGTTATAGAGATTCTTGAAGTTCTGCGCAATTTTGCGCTTATTGTTTGTAAGCACTGTAAGCATTGTAAGTATTTCCCATTTCCTAAGCATGTGCTTAGTGGTTTAACCGTAGCTGGGAATCGTAAATAATTAACAGCTGGAATACAAGGATGGAGATCTGGCCCAAGCTTTAGAATGGTGATATATTTATTTACTATGTGTAAATACTAAAACATTCTTATTTCATGCATAAAGCAAAATGTAGCAAAGCTCTACATCTCTATGATGTTAACAATGTACTTCATCCATCAAAAAGGTGTGGAGCACAAGTTCTATCACTACTATGTAACATCAGTTGCAGGAAGTCCAACTCTGAGGATTGCATTAACATATACAGAAATATAAGGGCAGATGAAGACAGGCTGAGAAAATTTGGAATGTTCAGTCTGAAGAAGAGAAGGCCTATAAGGATGCTGGAGAGTGATTCTTCTTCAGGGACTGTAGAGATAGGACAAAGGGCAGTGGGTTTAAACTTAGACGGGAAGTTCGGGTTAGATGTCAGGAAGAAGTTCTTTACTGTGAGGGTGGTGAGGCACTGGAACAGGTTTCCCAAAGAAGTGGTAAATGCTCCATTCCTGGCAGTGTTTAAGGCCAGGCTGGACAGAGCCCTGGGCAACCTGGTCTGGTGTGAGGTGTCCCTGCCCATGCCAGGGGAGTTAGAACTAGGTGATCTTTAAGGTCTTTTCCAACCCTGACTATTCTATGATTCTGTGATTCTATGATTCTGTGAACTAAATTTCTTCAGTGAAGAACAAAGCTGTGAACTTTTACATGCTTCCCAAGAACTGTTGTACAGACAGGAAAGTTGTTAACAAGTCCAGAACTTGGAGCATTCATTCCTCACTCTGTCATTGCACAGGTAACAGAGTCCATGGAGACCATAAAAGGTGCAGTTCATGCCTAATCTTTATGTTCTACAGCCTTCCGTAGAGAAAAAAAAAAAAAAAAAAACCAAAACCCACAACTTCAGCCATGGGAGACAACTCCTGCCACTATTTTCTAGAAGCAAATACTACAGCAGCAGAGCTTTGCCTGAACTTTGATATATACTGCAGCTCTTTTCATCTCGGCTGCCAGCTACACTGTCTGGAAATGCCCACTTATGCACTTATATATGTTATTATAATGTGCAAAAACTTGGAATTGAAAATAAGGTAAATAGTGTATCTTTATGCAATGTTACATTTTCTAGCAGTGCAATTGAAATATCAATCATTCTATTCTGGCTGCATTGATCGGTAATTTTCATTTTGCAATTTCAAATAAAGCTTCTCTCCACAGCAGCAACGGCAGCACTTTCCAGCATATAACTTCAGTTCATTTTAGCTTCATGACTTAAAGATCATCTCTTCACATCATTCTTGCACATCTTTTAAGTGGTAATTCCACTTTTTCAGTTAGATTATTGGAACATGCCAAGTAAACAGGCACCTTTTCCTAGAGACACAACATCTAACTAATGAGCAAAGTTAGTGCAAACAACAGCTTGGACTCAGTCCAATTATAGCTCCCACATTTAGATTTGGATCTTTACGTATATATGTATATATATATATACATGAAGAGGAAGAGTATATGTGTGTGTGTATATATATGAGTGCATATAAAGATACAGATACAAAAATAAAAGTAGATCTAGACAGTTCTAATAAGAGTGCTCAATTTAAACAAAATTTCAAGAAAAGAGGCTTTTGAAAGAATAAAAATGTTAGGGAAAGTAAAAAACAAAAATACTGTAAGTGGCTGAAGCCAGAAGGCAGGCGTGTTCAAACCCTGATCTACCACATAGCCCCAGGCAAGTCACTTCTCTCTGTACCTCAGTTTCGCATCAGTAAAATGGGGATCATAACCGCTTAATTCAACAGGCTGTTGCAATGACATAAAAATTCATTGCTCATTCAAAAGCCGTAAGCTCTCATAATGAAGGGCTCCTTTGAGATACAAAGAATTCATAGTGGGAGATTATTAAAGTAGGAGTAAGGCTCATTTTCACTACTTCTGACCAACAGCTTTCCGCGATAGAAGGTTTATTTTAGACATAAAAGAAGAAAATTCTTATGAAACAGACTAGAAGACTGACTGAAGGAGAGGGAGCAGGGGTAACTTTGTCAGGACTGGTATTCTGGCTTTTAAATTCATTCTTTTAGTATTAAATACCATGTACCAAATACTTCAGGCACATCAGAAATATTCAGAACAAAGAAACTTTAGAGAAGCTTTACAAATGATGGTAAAGCTAAATTGAGAAACCAAGACAATATCACCCAAAAGCTCCATGAATCCTGCATAAGAGATCATGTTACTAAATGAGTTATATATGCAACGTTTTGCATATTATTTACTTTAGCAGCACTTTGGCATGCAACTATGTTTCAGGCCATGCAAGGCTGGGTGCTGTTCTTAGCATGCAGAGTGAAGAAAACATTGCTGAAAGGCCATATTGGAAGCGGACAAAAAGAAGGAAAAGCGTGACTAGTGAGTCATCACCCCATAGTAAAAGCTAGGCAGTTTTGTCTTCCAAGCAATTTGCACAGTAGGCCATACATGCACATTCATGTGCTCTTTAAGAATGGGCTCTGACAATGGCTGCGCACCTTTTTATGTTAATTTTCAGCAGTTATTCACAAAATAAAAGTTAAGTTACAAAAAAAAAAAAAAAAGGTGACAAGCTATACATTTATGGAAAAAAGAACAGTCCAAACACAAATAATCAGCTTACATTTTTCTTAAGACCTGATTTAATATGTGTACTATTGTGTCTTCACAAAGCAAATCCACATAAACACATCATAAATCTTGTCCTCTGAGGCCAGAGTTCAGCAGTTGATGACAAGGGAGACAATGTGCTGTCCGGGAGAGTGGCAGCCATAGTAGGGATGGCACCCACCCAGACTTTGAGCCTGTGTGATCTGTTAAGGTTATATAGTGTATATATAGTCTACTGGGACTTCTCAGCATCAAAATGATGCCACCACTACCACCATTCACTACTAGTGTAAGTGACAAGGAGCAACACCAAAGACAAACTCCCAATCACCCAAGCCCATGACAGCCAAAATGTCCCAGAAATGTAATATCATTGTGATAGAAGATAATAACAGGGTCCCAGGGATGTAAGACTCTCCATCTCTCCTTCTCACTCTGCCACCAGCAGCTCTCAAGCTGCTAGCTCAAAACCAGCACGCACAAAGAACCCTGACTTCCTGTAACGAACTGCCACGTACCTTTGAAGTTTTCCTCAAAGTACTGGCATACTTCTATTAATCCCCTTTAAAAGTATGATAATAGAAAAAAGTATGATAGTAGATTTGTAGGAGTATAAAGTATCATTGTTATAAGAAAACAGGAATAAGGAAGATGACCTTTAAACTGCGGCGGTTTCCTCCCAGTCACAGCCATGAGAGGAGGCCAGAACAAGCTATTCAACTCCTTTGAAGACACTTAGAGGAAAGTTTTAACTTTATTAGTAGTGCCAGCACCTCTTGCCCCTCGCCACCACAATGAGGAACAAGGCCTGCAGGGCAGAGGTCCCTTCACTTGCTCAACAGAGCACGGCAGGGCAGCTGAGGGGAAGCATCAATGAGGTTGGTGAATAATTTGTCCCCTTCCATGGTGAAGCAGCAGCAGGAATGGAGCAGCAGTGATTCAGGCCTTGGCCTATCCTTTGTATCACTGTTGTCACTGAGTACACACACAACACCCACCACACAGCTCAGTACTGCTGCAAACCCAAGCACGCAACAGCCCCTTCTGCCTGCGCTTGCTGGCTTCTGCGGCACCTGTATGCCATTTTAACTAAGGAGCTTCCATTCCAGGCTCAGTGTTCTGATTACAGCCTGTCAATAGCAGATAACTGAGGTAAGAGAACAGAAACTTGATCCATTTTATGGGGTTTTCCTATTACATGCTGAACCTAAATAGGTTTAAAAGAAAACTCAACATACCCAAGTAAGGAATGCACTGTTTATGCCCATTACAGCTGTACCACATTACTCCTGGTCACAGAAGAGTCCAGACAAGGACTAAATGTTTCTCACTTTTCCTTTCTTTCAAAATTTGGTTTACCAAAAGGTAGGCAAATACAATTAGTGGCTTGTATGAACCAGATGGATTCTTTCCTTCTCTAGTGCAAAATTTCATTCAGTTTGGCCATAGCTAGCAGCACCCAAATCACAAAATCTACTGTTTCCCTCATCTGAAACAAGAATAAATGTTTATTTTCTTAACACAGGAAGAAACTGGGGATATGGAGAAGCTGACTAGTTTTTCAGGTTACACCACAATTTTACTGAAAGAACTTGAGGAAAACAATTCCTCTGCAACCAATACTTTTAATGACAAGACTACATACATTCATCTTTTCTTTTAAATCTAAACTTTGGCATATATGAAATACTGAAACAAACTGAGCCAAAAAAACAAATAAAATATGCCCACAGTCACCTTCTTTTGTTTTCCTTTTTTATTTTTTTTTTCCCCACTTCCCACCTCTGCAGCGTCTGCCTGCAATGATTAAGTTGACAAATGAAGTTCTGACTACTAATTAAATTGAAAATAGCAGATATACTGTGACAGAGATATCTCTCTCCCCCATACATCTCCAGTAACAGTATTGGAGCACTGCTTTCCCTGCTCAGCTATCCCTGAGCCCAGTGGCACAAAGCATGGCAGCTGACCTACATGGAGGTGGGTGGGAGGGAGATAGTTTCTCCCCATGCATGTCAAGAAAGGAGAGAAGGAGAGGTTTAAATATGTGACTATCAAAACCTGGAATCATCACTGTGCTGGTGAAAATACTGAGGAGACACTGATTTTCACTTGTCCTGCTTTAATGTGGCAGAGGTTGGTTTGCCTGCTAGGACGCACCTTGAAGCCTTGGCAGCAGAGGATCGATGTAAGGCTGTATGCATCTGTATAGGCATATTTTTTTCATGTCAGCCTCATAAACTTGCTCCTGACCTCCCACGTATTCTAGCAGTTCCGTACTGGACAGGAGGTGGACAGTGCAGGAGAATTAATTGCAGGAAATATGTTATCCATTGGGATAGCAGGATAAGGATCACTTGCCTTCCAAGAGCACAAAGAAGGAAAGATAAACCTGGGCTGCAGTCATCTCTGCTTCTACTACCTAAACTTTATGGTCTTCTCTAACAATTGTAGCCATTTCTCTGACTATCTGCTTGCCTAACGATTGTTCTTATTTTGTGATGTTTTATTTCTTCTCCCTTGGTGAAGCTCTTTTTATCTCTGAACAGAGCAGAAAACTGAAAGCCATTCTGAATGCCCTGATTTTAAATAAATACTTGATGCATACGAGCTGTGAAAGTTCTAATCCAAATAATCACTGATGTTTATGACTTATAGCCAAAGATAAATTTGTTCAATCATTCTCATTGCACCTCTTGCTTTACTGGGATGGTCTATGGATTATTTTTCTAATACTCAGTGCAGCAGATGACTCTCCCAGCCAAAAGAATGAGTTTAAAGTAAAAATGCCCACGTGTGTATTTACCTATACAGATCATACACATGTACAAAAATACAAAGATATTTTATGAAAGGTAATAATACAGTTTGTGTTTGCATGTGAGTCAGCTGAGGTTTTGGTTTGTTTCTTTTTTTTTTTTCTTCACATTTTGGGTTAGTTCACTTGATTCCTCTACTTAACTATTCTTTTACAGAGATGTCTTTCCGGTTACTTTTTTATTCATGTTGAGCCACCTATAGACTTCTTTCCTCATAAGAAAAAATACTTGAACCATGTTTTCCACTATTTCTGAAAGGAAGAAAATTATAGTGTCATGGGTTCAGCAGCAGCAGTCATTTTTCTTTAAGTAGTAGCTGGTGTAGCACTGTGTTTTGGATTTTCGG
>JASSUY010019817.1:0-23464 GCA_032466535.1 Forpus xanthops
AAGTGTGTCAAGGTGCCTCTGGATGGCATTCCTTCCCTCCAACCTATCAAACAAACCACAGAGCTTGGTGTCATCAGCAAACTTGCTGAGGGTGCACTCATTCCCACTCTCCATGTCAGTGACAAAGATGTAGAACAAGACTGGTCCCAACACTGATCCCTGAGGGACACCACTTGTTACTGATCTCCAGCTGGACATTGAGCCATAGACTACAACTCTTTGCATGCAGCCATCCAACCAGTTCTTTATCCACCAAGTGATCCACGTATCAAATTGATATCTCACCAACTTAGAGACAAGGATGCCATGTGAGACAGTGTCAAATGCTTTGCACAAGTCCAGGTAGATGACAACAACTGCCTTACCCCTGTCCATCAGTTCCATAGCCCCATCATAGAAGGCCACCAAATTGATCAGGCAGGATTTCCCTTAGTGAAGCCATGCTGGCTGTCACCAACCACCTTGTTGTTTTTCATGTGCCTTCCAGGACAAGACGCTCCAAGATTTTTCCTTGCACAGTGGTGAGGCTGACTGGCCTGTAGTTCCTGGGCTCATCCATTTTCCCCTTCTTGAAAATGGGGGTTATATTTCCCTTTTTCCAGTCATTAGGAACTTCACCTGACTGCCATGATTTTTCAAATATGATGGACAGTGGCTTAGCAACTTCATTTGTCAGCTCCTTTAGGACCCACGGATGGATTTCATCAGGTCCCATGGACTTGTATACATTCAGGTTCCTAAGATGGTCTCAGACCAGATCCTCTCCTACAGTGGGCCCAAGGTCTTCATTCTCCCTGTCCCTGCATCTGCTTTCCAAGACTTGGGTGGTATGGTCAGAACATTTTCCAGTGAAGACTGAGTCAAAGAAGTCATTAAAAACCTCAATCTTCTCCAAATCCAGGGTAGCCAGTTCTCCTGATGGCTTCTGTAGAGGGCCCATGTTGTCCCTAGCCTGTCTTTTATTTGCAATGTACCTGTAGAATCCCTTCCTGTTATCATTAATATCCCTAGTCAAGTTTAATTCTAACTGTGCCTTAGCTTTCCTAGTCTGGTCCCTAGCTTTCTGCCTGACATCCCTGTATTCTTCCCAGGACACCAGTCCTTGCTTCCACCTTTTATACGCTTCTTTTTTTCTGTCGAATATTCCTTAGCAGCTCCTTCTCCATCCAAGGAGGTCTCCTGGCCCTCCTGCAGTACTTCCTTCTAGTTGGGTTGTATCTCTCCTGAGCTTGCAGCAGGTGATCCTTGAATATCAACCAGCAGTCTTGGGCCCCCCTGCCCTCTAGGGCTACATCTGACAGAATCTTACTGAGCAGGTTCCTGAAGAGGCCGAAATCTGCTCTCTTGAAGTCCAGGGCAGTGAGTTTGCTGCACACCCTTATCACTATTATGGAAGCCTTTCTCTTGAGTTTAAATTGGTCAGAGCTGTAGTTCACCAACTTGCATGGACTCAGATTTACAATCAAGTTACGGCTGACTTGCTCTATCTGTCTTCATAGATGTCCTTAAGACATAAAATAAGAGAAAATGGAACCAAACTGTATCATCCTGTGTTTGCCACAGGCTAAAATGGTATCCACATTCAGATACTGTGACTCAGTTGATGTGTCATAACTGTACATTATTCCCACAGTTAGTAAAAATAAAGTTTCACTTGATGGGTCTGCAAACTCCTTTAGGTATTTTGACTCCATTTAAAGAAATTGTTTACAATACCAGCTAAGGTCTCTGACTCTGGTATTTTTAATATTCAAAAGCTGATGTAAAATTGTAAATTTTAAATTTTAAATTTTCATACAGTAAGTGGAAAATGATGCAGTTTAGAATGAAATACGGAATACTCAACACAAATCATGAGAATATGATTGAATACTTTCTTTTCAAATGAAATTACTAAAAAGTTTGTATGTATTAACTCTACATCCGTGTACAAGAGAGGTGGAGGTGTTTGAGGTATCTTTTTATTCTCAGGAGCCTTAGGCTGAAAGTTTGTCTTCCAGAACACAGTCCTTTATTACTTTATTTCAAAAATGACACTAGTCATTCCAACTCTTTTCAAGGCACTTTAGCGTGGTGTGCTGAGGTAGTAGGAGATGAAGATTCAGCAAGTATTCTTCTTGTAAATGCTTCTTGCAGAAAGGGAATAGCGTTGCATAGAATAGTCATAGCCTTCCCAGGTGAAATATGCAGTCTAATATCTTTTCTATTCTTGAAAAAAGGGAGAGCGATCCTCAGGACAGTGAAAAGGAGTGTGACCAGCAGATGGAGGGAGGTGATCCTGCCCCTCTACTCTGCTCTCGTGAGACCTCACTTGGTATTTTGTGTGCAGTTCTGGTGTCCTCAACATAAAAAGAACATGGAACTGTTGGAACAAGTGCAGAGGAGGGCCACGAGGATGATCAAAGGGCTGGAGCACCTCCCCTATGAAGATAAGATGATAGAGTTGGGGCTGTTCAGCTTGGAGGAGAGAAGGCTGTGTGGAGACCTCCTAGCAGCCTTCTAGTATCTGAAAGGGGCCTATAGGGATGCTGGGGAAGGACTCTTCATGAGGGACTGTACTGAGAGGACAAGGGGTTATGGGTTCAAACTTAAACAAGGGAAGTTTAGATTGGATCTGAGGAAGAAATTCTTTACTGTGAGGGTGGTGAGGCACTGGAATGGGTTTCCCAGAGGAGCTGTGAATGCTCCATTGCTGGCAGTGTTCAAGGCCGGGTTGGGCATAGCCTTGGGTGTCATGGTTTAGTGTGAGTTGTCCCTGCCCCTGGCAGGGGGTTTGGAACTAGATGACCTTAAGGTCCTTTCCAACCCTAACTATTCTATGATTCTAACAGATAAGAAAAGGGAGCTCTTGTTTTAGGAAAACAAAATTGTAAATCTGAGTTCAGCATCAAAGGGATGAAGTGATAAAAAAAAAAAAACAACCCCCCAAACTTTATGACCTAATAGCTGTAGCTGGTTATTTATGCTTTACGCTTGGTGGTGATTTTTTTCTGGGGAGGGGGGGTGGTTTGGTTTTGATTTTTTGAGGTTTGTTTGGGTTTTGTTTTGTTTTGGTTTGGTTTGGTTTTGGGAGGGGGGTTGCTTTCTTTTTTTTGCTTTTGCTTTGGTTTTTTTTTTTGTTTGTTTTTTTTTTTTTAAATATCTTCTCCTGATATGTAAGCCTTAACTTGTTAGTAAAGAATTTCCAGTTTTCTGCCTCCAGAACTTATAACTCTAAACTGTTTGATAACATGTGGAGCTGATTTTGCCCTTCTGTGCAGTTGCTACCAATCTTTTTTTGATTTTCCTTCAGACTTTCTTTAAAGGTTATCATCATTAAAAATACCTGGTGGGAATACCTAAAGCACTTGCTTCAGGTAAAGAAAGCAATTTGAGGTGACTTAATTGGTCAAAATATAAAATCCTTAGCACACTGTAAAGTCCCTTGCTGGATGTGGCTGGAGGAGTTTTTCATTATTTGCAGATAAGCAGAAACATATGTCTCCTATAAGAAGTGGTTGTTTGAAAAACTTCTGGAGCAGAAAAAGAAAAATTAAATTTAGAGTTGACAAAATGGTGCAAAATATTTTTACCACTGTTGAGTTTATTGATCACTCTTAATAGCAAAACTGCTGTGCAAATTAAAGAAATACTGTTGACTTCAAAACCTCAGACATGCAATGAAAGGTTTTAGTGGTGGCTAAAGGAGATGAAATGAACCCTCTAAATTACAAGGTGAGCCGAAATATGTTAGAAGTTATAAACACTGCAGTATGTTCCACCCCAGAAAGATTTACTTATGGATATAAGCCTCAAGCAAAGAATGCTTAGTTTCTACTGGAGAGTATCTCAGTGTGGGGAGGGCTGTACCACATGTACATCACCTTTTAAAGTTACTTGAATAGTATTGCTTTGATGACCTAGCATGAACACCAATACACAGCATCACTAAGCGTTTGTCATAAAACTATTTGGGAATGAATAACATGACAATCCCACCATAAATCAAAAACTTTTAGATTTTAATAAATGAAAATGACAAATATAGAATCATAGATCCATGGAGTCTTTATTTTGAAAAAGATCTTTAAGATCTAGGATCTTGGGAGACAGGCTTGATTTCCTGCTTCCTTGGAAGCTCTCAGGAAAAGTATTTTCCCCATGCATCTTCTGTATATACAAAACAGTTGCAAAGTACAGCAATGAAGACAAGTAGAACACGTGGCTTGAAATTACAGAAAAAAAGAATCACTACTTAAAATATAGATATAAAAATATAGAATAAGTGTTAATAACTGTAGCCCGACATCTGACATTCAGAATCTGAAGGGGGCCTTCAAGGAGGGGATCTTCACCAGGGACTGTATAGATAAGACAAGGGGTAATGGGTTCAAACTAAACCAGGGGAAGTTCAGGTTAGATATAAGGAAGAAGTTCTTTATGTGAGCGTGGTGAGACACTGGAGCAGGTTGCCCAAAGAAATGGTAAATGCTGCATCCCTGGCAGTGTTCAAGACTGGACAGAGCCTTGGGTGACATGGTCTAGTGTGAGGCATCCCTGCCCATGACAGGGGGTTGGAACTAGATGGTCTTAAGGCCCTTTCCAACCCTAACCATTCTATGATTCTATAATTCTATCTACAATTACTACTTTTATAAGTTTTTGAGAAATGAGAACAAAGCTCCTAAGTAAGAGTCATCTTACTTCCCGGATTTGATTATGATGAAGAGAACATAAAGCACACTGAAAAAGCAATGGTTACTATAACATATAGTCTACAAGAAGGAACAGAATGAAAAAAAGTGAATTTTGGCCAATTTCAAGGACTGACTCATATTCCAAAACTACGTGCACAGCATGCAATAAAACCTATTAGATAAATTAGAATGACTGTAAACAAAGTGCTAGTATCTTTCACTGCTTCATATGTAAAACTTTTCAGATAACAAAAGCCAGATGTAAACGTATATTTCTTCCTTAACAAGTTAAATCAAAAAATTGATTTCTAGACTGATATCCTGCCATGTTTTATCAGTCACTAAGAGAAAATGACGATGTAGGACATAAACACTAAATTCAGCATCAAGGTTTTTTTTTTGTTTGCACCTGTCTTCTTTCTCCATTTCCATGTCATTGTCTGTAATCTTACCAGAACAACTGTACTTCATTTCTCCATTACTGATTTTATACTTTGAACTTATAGCGCTGCAGATGGCAGTACTATTGATCTAAGGACTGCTCAAGCCTGAAATGATATCTAAAAAAAAACCAGGTTTGCTTTAAATGTGGGCATAAAACACCAAGAATAACAATGAACCTTCATGTCAGGGACTATCATCCCAAATTAAGAATATGCTTGTTGAACACTGGGGTCTAATCGGTGAATCATTTGTGGGGAATTAAAAAAGAAATAAAAGAAATCCAGTATTTGGAATACTTGAAATATTATAGCTTGAGGTTACTGGTAGAACTTATAAATCTGAAAACTCTGTTTCACATACATCAGAACCGGATTTCAGTCATGGTGTTTTCTTGCTGAAACCTTTTCTCTCATTTTCAGTAGTTAATGAGGAAGAAAAGTGGTTGTTTTTTTTTTTTGTTTTATATTGCAGTGGTGTTTAATTTTTATCCTTAGAACTGTGGTATTCTCTCTTTGTTATTTTAACTTTTTTAGCTTCTGAGATGTAAACTAAACACCATAGATTAGAATTATGATGCATTTACTTATATAGAAATATTCTACATCTTTTGACCAACTTAGTGACCTCGTATTATGAAATGGCTCGCTTGATAAATTGGAGAGCAATGGATATTGTCTACAATGATTTCAGTAAGGCTTTCAAGGCTGTCTTCCATAAGATCCTCATAGAGAGCTCACAAAGTTTGTGCTGGATTAACAGACAGTGAAGTGGTCTGAAAACTGGCTGAATGATCAGGTCCAGAGAGTGGTGACCAGTAATACAAAATATAGCTGGAGGCCAGTAGCAAGTGGGTACCTCAGGAGACAATCTGGATCCAATCCGGATCCAATCCTGCTCAGTTCCTCAGTGGTCTGGATAATGGGGCAGAATATACTATCAAATCCACAGACTAAGAGTGGCTGATACACCAGAAAGTTATTCTGTCATTCAGAGGGTCATTGACAGGCTAGAGAAATGGGCTAACAGGAACCTCAGGAAGTTCAACAAGGAGAAGTGTAAAATCCTGTACCTGGAAAGGAGCAGCACCATGTACCAGCAGATGCTGAAGACCACCCAGCTGAAAAGCAGAAAAGGACCTAGGGGTCCTGGTGGACACCAAGTTGAGGTGATCCTCCCTTATTCAGCACTGATGAGTCCACACATGCAGTACTGTGTCCAGTTATGGGCTCCCCAGTAAAAGGGACATACTAGAAAGAGTCCCATGAAGAGACAATAAGATGGTTAGGGGAGTGGATCATCATTCCTATGAGGAAATGCTGAGAGCTGGAACTGTCCAGCCTGAAAAAGAGAAAGCTCGGGGATCTCATCAATATGTGCAAATACCTGATAGGTAGGAGGTGTAAAGGAGAGAGAGCTAAGCTTTCTTCACTGATTCTCAGGGGCAGAACAAGAGGCAATGGTCACAAACTGAAAAACAGGAAGTTCTGTCTTAATTAACATCAGTAAACACTTTTTTCCATGAGGGTGACTGAGCACTGGCACAGGGTGCCCAGAGCTGTTGTGGAATATCTCTCCTTGGAGACAGTCAAATGCTTGAGCAACTGGCTAGAGATAGCGTCCCTGCTTAAGCAGGGTGGTTGTACCAGGCGACCTCAAGAGGCTGCTTCCAACTTCAATCATTCTGTGATTGTATAATTCTGGTCTGATAGATACGGGGTTTTGAACTGTGGTTTAAGAGTACCATAACCTTTTACTATTAGATCTTCGACTAGCCTATTGAATCAATCTCGAGAAGGCAACTGAATACCCATGTTTCGTTTTCCATCTCTTTTCTATATTAGGTTTTCAAGCCAAGACTGTCTGTTTGGGGACTGCCTGGGTTAATGCCTAATCAGAGTTTTTACTAGTTACTATGAATTTCATGGTTGCATAAAAACATAGCAACTAAAAGCTAGTGTAAAAATTTCATTAGGCAGGATGTTATTGCCTGTCCTGTATCACAGGTCATTGTGCCCCAGAACTGTAAAACTATGAATTATTTTCCTTAGAAGAAAAGTAGTACAAATAAAAATAATAATCTCTCTAATAACTAAAGTGTTATGAAACTGTGAGGTGGGAAAACTGCTGTCTATAGATGTAATATTTGGCACTGAGCAAGGTTACTGAGTGTCTTTCTTTCATGGACAGTCAATTTGTAAATATGGATTTTATTATATAACTGACTTCAAATCTTACATTCTGCTGGAGTTGTTTAGTACTAGTACATGCATTTCTATGTATCTAGATATTTTGTATTGGAATATGAAACTGCTGCTTTTGATCTCTTCTTTGTTCTTTGTTCTGTGTCCAATCCTCTAAAGGACCTGCTCTCACAGCCTTTCAATTCCTTGTTTTTCTGCGTCATAAACAGGGTACTGCAGCCACAAAGAAGGGGATTCTGCAGGGGCTTGATTGTGTGCCCTTTCCAAAAAATATCTGTGAATTTCAGATGAGCATGTTTCCTCATTTAAGAAAAGGAAATACAAATGTGTTTGTCTAGAAATGTTTAAGTTGTGTTTGCTTACGTATTCCCCATGAATATGAACAAAATTGGAAATTGTAGCAATATGTTTCATATAAGGAAAGAGTCAGACAGACATGTCCAGGTTAGACAGAGCCTTGGGTGACATGGTTTTATGTGAGATGTCCCTGCCCATTACAGGGGATTGGAACTAGATGATCTTAAGGTCCTTTCCAGGCAGAAGCTGTGACCACTGAAAACAAGTGCTGTGTCACTATGGTACAAGTTTGAAGTCCCGCTGACAGGAACAGTGACAGTATTGAAGACCTATTCATGCCACTGTCTCTTCACAGAGGAGCTATGATGTACATCTGTCACTTTTCCCAAAATGTCTAGGCTGGGAGGAGACTGCAAACACATTTACTGGTGTCATTCAGCTCCATCTCCAGCCCTCATTTTCTTTTTTGTCCTTACTAGTCTGACACTTACTTAAAAATGAAATAAAAAGGGGATAGATGATGATCCTTTCCTTGCAATATATACTAAAGAAACTTTAAGTTACTTTTAACTGTAGCAACTAGCAAAATTAAATGAAAGTCTCCAGTGATAGATAATTATTCTTCTGGGCTAGTAAGATTGTCAGCCTTAGTGCTGACAGTGGAGACAGAGGGGCGCTAGAAGGGATAGCAAAATGCCAAATTTTGCATCATTTTACAAATTATGATACCTCACCTAGGAATCACAAACATAGAATGTAGAAATAAACAATTTAGTAGTTGAACTGTATTTCGATCATATTTGAGACTTTAAGAAAGTGAACATTTGTGCATTTTAAATTAGAAAACACATACCTAAACAAAAATACCAGACTGTAACCAAGTTTTTTAGAAGCTTACATTTTAATGAAAATTTGATTGTGAAACTTCCCTATTTTATCCTTGAGAATTTAAATTAATTTAACTAATTAGTGTTTGCTGTGGTTTAAGCTGAGCCCATGACAGTGTTGCTATTGAAATCTGCCTTAAAATGTTAAAATTGAACATTCAAATTCATACCTATTTACAAAATATTGTACTCAGCTTCGTGACTCAATGCATCCAAGTTTTCTTTTAATTTTTTCATTCTTCTTTGGGCTGCAGCTTTTTCTCATTAACAACCAAGTTGCAGAAAGACCCTCAGTTTTTTTTTTGCCAGTAAGCATTTAATTTTAATATTTCAGTAATGTTCAGTAATTCACTTTCAATCTAAGGCAGAGAATTCTAAAAACCAAAATAAATGTAGAAAATCAGAGCTAGTTTCCTCCTGCGATAGTTTCCAAGACAACTAGACAAGACGAGAAAGTCTAATACACTTTTAGATGCTTTAGATGGGGCAAACTGCAAAGAGAAATTGAGTTTCTTGCACACAGTGAAAGGACTGGAATATTAAGAAACCATACTTAATCTTCAGAATCTGCAGTGTTTCCAAGGAAGTTAGAGCACAGAATTATTCCACACTGTTCAGCTGCTCAAGCTATAAGAACATAGCTTTCCATGAGGGCACTGGTTTTGGAATAAGCTCCTTCCAGCATAATTAAAAAATACCTGCTAATGTGACTTCAACTAAACTGAAAATGAGAGTTGCATTTAAAAGAAAACAGCCTTCCAACTTTAGGTCAAGTAAATTTGCCTTTTTATTTGTTATTAACTGAGCATTTATGGAAATTCCCAGGCTAGCTGGGGACACAAATACAAGCTACAGAAGGTGAAGTGTTTTCTTTCTAATGGAAACATGACAACATGTTTAGATATAATTGAAATTTATATATCAATATAATTAAAACTTTTCTAAAAGTGTAACTACTTTCCTTGCATGACTTCTTTTAGTGATAGGAATTTTAGCCCATCCATACAAAACCAAACAAATTATTTAGTTTGTGAACACCTTTCTTTTTCACTGTCATACTACAATGATAACAAATACTGTTTGCTTGTTTGTTTTTCTTGAATATGTAAAACTGGATATCAGCCAGAGAATACATATGTCTGTCACATTCTGTATGCTGCTGGGTAAGAACTTAGCTACTATGAAGAGATATTGAGAAAGCAAGCATCACTTCTTCACTTTCTGGATGCGTTTCAAACCAGAGATTTCTCATTAAAAATTTAGTTCTAACAGATGTATGCATGTAATTTTTTTTATTTCTTTGATGAAATCCTGTATTTCATGAAAGCTTTCTTCCACAAAATATTCCAAATGGTTTTAATCAGATGTTCCATTTGGTTTCCTCTAGGCAATCTTTTATTTTTTTTCTTCTGTCGTAGAATCATAGAATAGTTAGGGTTGGAAAGGACCTTAAGATCATCTGGTTCCAACCCTCCTGCCATGGGCAGGGACAGGTAATATTAATTGACCTGAAAAGGTCAGCTCAACAATACAAGGTATCATATCACTTGTAGTTAACAAGTGTAACAAGTGTGAGTAGTTGCCAAAACATCCATCCTAATCAGAAGCACAAAGGTAGCTCTTATATTTAGGAAATTGCCATTTTTTATTTAAATATTCAGTATTTCAGAAATATGATCTTAAAAGCCTCCAAAGCAAAGTCTGAAGCAAAACAAGCAGCCCTCAAACTATCTTAAAAAATTCTGGAGAGCAATCAAATATTTCCGAGCATAATTTTCTTTACATTTCAGTTGGAATGAAGTTATAATGTTCAACAGAAAAAAAATCTATTCATTAAACATTTTTAAAGAGCTCAATGTCGGCCTACTTTCCCTGGCGTAGTCTTGGACCAAAAAGGACACAAAACACAAGTAGATATAATTCCTAAACTATTAATTTCAGTCTAGTAATTCAACCAGTCTTGCTGTAATCTGCCAGATTTTTTAGTCTGTTACTTAAATCACCAGGGCTGTAAGGAAACAAGTAAACAAGGAATCTTCCAATTCTGTGCTTTTTATTTCATGTTGTTTAAAATCCATCCCAGAACATAGGAGGCTATTCAGCAGTTAGCCCTTGGCACAATCCCAGTTCCAGCAATTAAAGTATAAGGAGGGTGTGAACTAAGTGAAACATAGCAGAAATTTTAAATGTTTGTGTTTTGTCCAGTGTATATTTGTCATTTCCTGTATGCTTTGTTTAGGGTGTGGTTGGGCAGCCGGAAGAAGGGCTGCCAGGTTATATGTTCTGGCTGTGGGTGGGTAATGCAGAGGCTCCTGGAGATAGAGAGAAGTTACTCTGCCTCAGAAAAGTGAGTAAAATCAGCTGAGGAAATTTCCTACAGTGCAGACAAAAACTAAGAGACTTAAGAAGGAAGGGTCCACTGATATGAGAGGTGTCTGCAAAAAGCAGCTGCAACAAATTTTAGGAATAATTAGAGGAAGGTTAACTGCAAAAAAGACAAAGACAGTGTAGCTGCAGAGGGAGGAATAGAGGGAAGTAGCAGGGGATGAATTCTTTCAAGTCATCAAACATGTCCCACACAGCAGACCTGATTATTCTTTTTTCTTTATATATGATGTAGCTAAATTTGTATGTGTGTTTTCTGAGAAAAGTAGTCATACAGGTGAGAAAACTTGATATTGTTTGGCTGATCACTTCAAGGAAACTGGTGAAAAGAAACTTTCATCTTAAAGCAATGGCTGACTCTGGAGCAGACGCACCATTTGCTTGTTGGTAGGCAGCATACTGTATAATCATACCCTTATAACATGCTCATTTCCAAAAATGAGCAGCAACAGGTCAAACAAGCCCTAAGGAGAACATCTGGCCTTCTCATAATTTGCAGTTTTGAGAAAGCAGCAATAACGCTCTAGAAAATGCAGAGCAACCCATGCAGTCTGAAGGTCAAACATGAAAACACATGGGCAGCTACCTGAAGTGCTTTCTGGTGGGTTTTAATTTGTTTCTCACAGATCTTCCTGATTCAGTGAATGCTTTATCCACCTTGGAATGAGACATAAGCATTCTGAGAGGAATGTCATTAATTCTTTGCCTAATCAGTTTTTTAGGGCTTTTTAGAGAATCTCACTGGCAGTTAGACATTTTTATCTTGGAATATGACTATAAAAACAGGCTGTGACACAGTGGTAAGTGTGAAATATGTTATCTACTCTTGTCTTGTGTTTTCACCCTTTTTAATGCTAAAGACTCAATGTGGAAATAGGTTGCCACCCTGCAAAATATATTTTATCGGTGTATAGGAACCTAGTTGGTGCTCTAACGCATTGGAAATGTAACTGATGTGCACTTATTAGTTAATGAGAATACTCAAACACTACATTGTTTAAAAGGATACAGATATGTTTACATTCCACTGATTCTAATTTTTTACTTCCTGTTCAGTTTTGCATTACTTATCTGATGAATACTTCAAAAGGAAAAAATGTTCCTTTTAATTTCCAAATAGAGTCAAAAAATGAATTAGACTAGAAAGACTATTAACTTTCAACATTTTTTTTAAAAAAAATATTACATAATTGATATAAACCTAATAAAAAGATAGGGTTCTACTACCACATTTAATTACTAATCCAGTTTCACTTGTACATGTTTATTTATTAATATCTTATGAGTTCACTTTGATAAAAACCAATTTATTTAAAATTTAATGGTTTATCAGTCTAAGCAGCACTTATCACTGCAATTACTCAGATAAATTAAAGATTAATATATTTCAGGTATTTTTTTGTGATGGTCATACTTTGCTAAATCCAGCTGCAATGTGATACTGGAAAATTGGTATACAAGTATCAATATCCACATCTTAAGGATTCATCAGTAAAACTAAAATACTTGGAGAATAATAACCGTGAAAGTAGTATGAAAGATCAGTAAAAGATGAAAAACTGCGGCTAAACCATGGCTTTGCATTAGTAATCCTCTAATGCTGGAGATGTTCTGAGAAAGATGATTCAAGTGCTTTAAATTTAAGGTGAACAATAGTTAGCCTTTAAATCAACTATTTCTTCATCAGTGTTAAGTACTTTTATCAAGCCATATCAAAAGGTGTGGAAAAAACACATCAGAAAGCATCCAGAAATCATCTATTGATTCCAAAATTCCACAGAAGTATGTAAATTAGAATGCAATTTATTTCACTCCCAACATACACTTAAGCATCTGTTACTGGTGCTTGAAGAAATGACTTATCAAATCTATTTTAACTGAGAGAACATTTGGTATTCCTGATTGTCAGTGCATCCAAAAGCTTCCAAAGTAGCAGTCATATTTCTTTCATCCTTGTTCTTGTCTTGTAAAGAGAGTGACTTTTGAAAATGAATTCATTTTTGTTATATTTCCTTTCTTTCAAAGTTCAAGACAAACCTATAAATTTAGAAAGATGATGACATGCTTAAACTTTGATTGCTCAGGTTCTGAAGATATTTTGCTTCTCTGCTGTTGGATAATATTTTTTTGAAAACCATGTAATACGGACTGATTTATCCAAGGGCAAAATGCTGAAAAAATATGAGAAAAATTAACATTGCTCATTATGGCTGTGTTATCAACCTGACATAGTTTCTTAGAAGAAGGAAATAATACTTGAATATTACAACAAATTTACAAGCCAGCTCACATGCTTTTAATTTTATGATTGAAAGTTCTCATTTTTTATTTCCTTGTTTGGTTTGGTTTGAATTTTGAAAGACAACTGTATCATACTGTGGCTCATTTGTCAGCTATGTAGATTTACCTGACAGTTTCCATTGGCTAGAGTCAACTACAGGTGTGCAAAGAGTGAAGGCAAGATGAAGCTCTTATTTAAGAATTTGAAATGGTTTTGGTAAACATCAAGAGCCCACTTGGGGCAGTGGAATTCCTGAGGTATCAAACGGACATGTGATACAGAAAACTCACTCAGAGCCCTTCTTGCTAAGTGCTACCTTTTTGTAGTCATATCTCAGCTACTCTGGAAGAGAATTTAGCTCTTTATAAACTCTCAGTTCACCTTTTGATTTGTGTACCTTCTTTTGACAAATATTTACAAAATCTTGGATTAAGTATATGTATGTGTCTGTGTTATCCTCCACAATGTATAGTCAAAACAGTATCCTAGAAGCTCTGAATAATTTCAAAGCATTTGATCCTCAGTGTGAATTGGGAATGTACATATAATAGTAAAAAAAAAATAAATCTGAGCACTTGCTTGGCACACATGAAGATGTGTAGGATGTTATATTTCATTAGAGATTATTTTAATAAAAATCAACCCTGTGTAATATCTTAGTCTGTCATGTGTAATATCACCATATCAAATTGAAAAGTAGAGAAATACATAATACAACTTTAATTTTAACCCTATTCTTAATTATTACAATGATATAGTTTAATATAATTATTCTCAGTTACATGATCCAAATAAATACCAAGAGATTACTGAAACTTTTACAAGTAATGCAGATTCCTTTTACCCTTTGAGCAATGGTCATGTTAGGTTTCTCTTCAGCTGGGATTATGGTCCTATTAAAAACTGCCTGCCTGATCAGCTCTGTAAGAATGCTGCAGAGATGAATCTGTAATGTTATACGATACCAACTACATTATCATAAAGGAGCAATAAGAAGTAAATAGATAGAATGATAGTCTATCACACAAATCACACAATCATCTTAGAAAAGACTTTAAGCAACCAATACTCATCTGGGTCGTTCTTTGCCAAGTGCTGGATTTTTCTCTGAAGTGAATTTCCAAGTTCTAATTCACTTAAATGAAAGTGCTTTATCCTTTCCAACTGAGGGTTCTGGTTATTTCTTCACCACTCATTTGTTCTGATGCTCAGCCTAAATTTACTTTTTCCTAGTTTCATACCATTATTCTCACTTATTCTGACAGCGCTTATAAAAGAGAACTTTATGAAACACTTCCAAGATTTGTTTAAAAGGAAGAGTAGAAGAATAAACTTCTTTTATATGCTTGTGCTAAAAATGCCAAGCTTCAAAACTTCACAGTATTGCCCTAGAGAAGAGCTCTGAAATTCTCGTCTTAAATACATTCAATCACTTGGCAGCTGTCTTCAGATTTACCCTGCATATACACATCCATACATACCTCTGTATATTTTCAGAACACAAGTGTCCTTATTATCTGGTAATTTTCCTCAGAGAACTTACAAAAATGCATAGTTATATTCTATAATATTATAATTTTATTGTAGAATTTTGCCAGTAATAAAATACAAATAAACTGTTAATAAGAACAGAATTAATGAAAACAGCTACTTTTTTCTTCTCAGTAGAAGAAGAAATATTAAATCCTGGTCCTCCCTTGTTCATATTCATCTAAACACTTTTGGTGAAAATGGATGTGAATGTTGGTTACTGTCTCTTTGTGATCCTTAAACAGTATAGAGAAGTCAGAGGGAATGAAAATGGCTTTTTAATATCTCTGACCTAAGATGGTGAAGTGTTACTTTAGTTGCTGTGAATTTAATGTGCGTGTGATACACTGTCTACTTTACCTCCTATCCATTGTAGAAGATGTAGTCACAATAAAAAATATGCCAGAAATATTGTTGGCATAGAAATGCATGAACAGTTATTGAAAGTTTGATGTATTCAGAATACACCTGAGATTATGAGAGGCTAGAAATAAAAATTAAACCAGGTTACCACTCTTATTTGTTGCCTGGTCTTGAGAAAACATGGAATGTGACTTGCAGTTTATTGAGTCTAATGTATTTTATTAATTCTTTAAAATATCTCTTTACCATAGCAAGACCTGATATTTACATTATAAAGAGTGATTTATTTCTCTTGCACTTTTTCTATTGCACATATGATTTGAGTTTGAGTGGAATTCTTTGGTGGAATCCCAGATTTCATATTAGCCAAGCCAAATTTTTTATATTAATTTACAATGTTGCATGAAAACACATTTAATCAATTATACAGTTCCATGTTGTTAATATAATAACATTATCCTAGTATAACTAAAATAAGATTTGGACAATGAAAGTAATGCATTTTTGAAGGGAGAAATTTGCTGTTAAAGTTTAAGAAAGAAGAATAGTTTTTGAATCCAAGAAAGGTGATACACTTTGTGAGTGATATATACAGGGTTTGTTTGAAAAGAGAGAACACACTAAAATATTTTGCAAAACTGTCTTACTTTAGTGGCAATTCTGAAAGATCAAGACAGTTCTACTTTTTTAAAGTCATATTGAAGTTAATAAAGAATAAATAATAAAAGATACATCTGATTTAGAAAGTAACAAAATATAAATTTCTCATCTGGAGTTAATCACCAAAGTAATAACTGACTGCGTCAATATAACACATGTTGTTATACTCAATTATAAGGTTTTTCATAAATTTGAAATTTTTGAAGAAGCTTAACTTCTCAGTTTCCACTGAATATAAATTTCTTTTAAACAGACATCAAGAATGACACAAAAAAATAAACTATATCCCAGCCCTAAACAGTGCAGTTAATAAAGTTATAACTTGTGGGTGGGTAGCCAACTTATACATAATTTGCACCCAAGTTAAGAGCTTCAGATAGTGATTCCCAAAAAAACAATAGGGAAAACAGGGTTGTCCTAAATACTATTCATTCCTCTTTTATTTGCTGTTAAGAATGTAGTAGAGTACTGGACTGTTTTAAGTATGCAGGAAACATGATGTCCCTTTCAAGAAGGGAAAACTGGCACAAAAATTCTTACCTAGAAATCCATTTTCTGTCTGAATTTTTGAAGAATTTTGTAGTTTGCTTATTGTGCCATGCCTCATGCTTTTAGGGAAAAGTACAGCACTGTCTTTGCTGCATGGATTTAGTAAAGTCTTCAAGTTCCACATGTTTTCACTATTTGATGCCTGTAAGGAAGGCACTAGTAGCATTGGCAAATTTTGTGATATAAGGGTTTTTTTCTTATCAATCGTATAATAGTTGGGGTTTTCTTTACAGGGTTTGTCTTCTTTATTTCTTTTGTCACATGAAACCTCAACCTTCATTTAAAACTGTGAAAGTTTCTAGCCCTCCAGCCTGTTGGAGGATAAACAATCCCAGTGAGGTACAAAATGAAGCACACCCACTAACCTCTACATGTGCTCTGCTTCTAATCTCATTATTTCGGTGGTGTGGGCGCAAGGTGTGGTACTAAAATAAGTTTTGAGTGCCTGTGGCTGACAATACTGAATTGAAACCTCACAAGAATAGTTTGCCCACTTAATGCATTAAACCTTATTTGTGAACAAAATTTATTTTAAATTAGCATACCTACTTTAGGGTAGTTATCCCTACTAAGCTGCAGCATGCTCTTTAAGTTAGTTAGCTACCTTTTCAGGCAGCTCTCTGTCTTCTGATTTTCTTCCTGGTTCATATGGCAATCCTGAGTTTTGCTAATAGAATTATCGGGGACCTCACTCCCATCATGCACTTTACTAATATGGCATGTGCTTCTGTTCTTACTAGACTGAATAAGCAAAGATGTACAAACCATATACTTTTTTTTTTTTTTCATCTATATCATTATGAAAAAAAAATTCTGCTGTCCGAAAACTCAGCTCCAACTTTAGGAAAGTCAAATCAGGCTTCTGGGGTATAGTGATGTGTTTCCTTATGCCTTGCCTTCTCTGAGGTAACTTCCTTCCTGTGGGATTGTTATCAGCACTGTGCATGTTGTTCCTGATGGGACGTTATCAGCATTTTTGAACTGTCACAGTGCTGTTTGTTTTATACAGCTATTCCATTATTAATGCAGTCTTTAATAGCTTTCTTGATTACTTCATTGTTGTTAAGATTAGAAACTAAAAGATGATATCAGCTTTATCATACAATTAATTGACTGCAATATTTGAATGACTGATAGGGCATGAGAAGAGAAAACAAAATATTCATGATAATTTATGAGCTGAAACTAGCAAAAAGTGAATGCACATAGCCTATTGAATACAATAATGTGTTTCTCTGGTATTTTCAATAAAAATGTGTCCACAAAATTACCCACTAAAATTGTAATATGTTTCTGAGGATTATCAAGGTATTCTTGAGCTTCAGATGACATATTAAACACACAGATATTTTTTATCTGCTGTCTGAAATTAATTAGGACATATAGAGCTTTGTGAAGCATCTAAATCCCATAAATGATAAAATAAATAGCAACTATATAAAAATTAAGATATGCAGTAAATTGTGATTTGCATTGTTGCAATTTGCTAAGCACTTTTTCTAAAAAAAAAAAAAAAAAAAAATTAAAGAAAGCTCATTAAAAGAGATTTGTTACTTGGGATGAATCCACATTTAGGTTTCAATCAGAAATCAGTTTGCTAATTTCTATTTTCACCTAAGAACACAAATTTCTAAAGATTTTCTAATGTTCAGTTCAAAACACTTGGGCTTTAAAACAGAACTGAATTGAATTCAACAAAGATTCATAAAATCTTGATAGAAATTTCTGCCTGAAAACTGATATTTAAATACAAGGAAAATATAGGAGTTTAACATGAGATCAATTTCCTAGTTAAACTCTTTGTCACAAGCTTTTCATTGACCACAATCTCAAACACTGAGGGCAACCATAAAAGAGTAATACAAACAGGAGGAAAAAAATCAGGAAGGATGTATTGGGGAGTAGATAATGCTGAAGAGGTTAAAAAGCTTTATGTCTCTTTTGAATCAATCTTCACTAAATCTAGTTTGATTATAGGGAAGTTACTAATGCAATTAAGGACAAAAAAAACTCACATAACAACAAAACAGAAAACAAACAATCCCCCCATCCCCCAAAAACAAACAAACAAAAAAAAGCAAGACCAAAACCAAACAAATAAAAACCCCATAACAAACCACCAAATGATGTTTTTCAGACCAGAACCTAGATGAAATTTGCCTGTGACAATCTCAGAGGTAATAGTGATTTAGTTTTTAGGAAACAAGAGTTGAGTGTTTTTGGAAGCTGGAAAAGTGAAACATATTCCCTTCTTTAGAAAGTGGGAAAAGGGAGGAGCAAAAAACTGTAAGCCAAGCACAGAAAAATACTGGAAAATAATCAAACCATTTTTAAGTTCTTAGACAAATATAAGCTACAGGTTGGGCAGGATGTGATTCAGATTAGCCCTGCAGGGGACTTGGGTATGTTGGTTGACAAGAAACAGAATATGAACCAGCAGTGCGCACTCATAGCCCAGAAAACAACCGCATCCTGGGCTGCACCAAAAGAAAATGTGACCATCAGGTCAAAGGATGTGATCCTGCTCCTCTACTCTGCTCTCTTGAGACTTCACTTGGAGTACTGTGTGTAGAACTAATGTCCTCAGCATAAGATGGACATGAAGCTGTCAGATCAAGTCCAGAGGAGGGGGCCAGCAGGATGATAAAAGGCTGAAGCACCTCCCATCTGAAGATAAGCTGAGAAATTTGTTGCTGTTCAGCCTGGAAAAGAAAAGGCTGCATGGAAACCTCATAGTAGCCTTCCAGTATCTGAAGGGAGAATAAAAGGATGCTAGCAAGACTTTCTTCTTCAGAAGATATAAGGGAGAAGTTCTTTACTGTGAGTGGTGAGGCACTGGAATAGGTTACCCAAAGAAATACCAACTTTTCCATCCTTAGGCAGTCTGTTCCAATGCCTCATAACCCTTTCAATGGAGAAACTTTTCCTAATATCCAGTCTAAACCTCCCCTGGTGTAGCTTGGGGATGTTATTACTTGTTCTATCACTTGCTTGGGAAAGGAGACCAGCCATATCCTCCCTCCATCCTCCTTTCAGATAGCTGTAGAGAGTGATAATGTCCCCCTAATACCTGAACTGAATCAGCCTCTAAAAGAAATCAGTCCTGGAGATATACTGGCTAACATGCTAATTAGTAAAAATTGCTTTTATTATTATGTATAGAATTGGGAGTAAAATTGCGTACAAGCAAATATGACCAAGCTATGCATAGTAAAGCATGTGTAAGAATTTACATGTAGGTGGTATTTCAGAGCAGAAATGCATTTTGGGGAGTATGCTACTAGACCATCAAAACAAGTTTGTGGTTTGAATATACACACTATTTGTGAGTTACCATTTCGTGCTTATATAAAAGGCAACAAAATAATATACTTGCTGTTATATATAGTATGTCATTTGTAATCTCTGAGCTTCAGTCTTTGAATTTCAAGCATAATGCAAACCATTAACTGATGGACAGGGGTAGAACAGTTGATGTCATCTACCTGGACTTGTGCAAAGCATTTAACACTGCCTCATATGGCAACCTTGTCTACAAATTAGAGAGACATAATTTTGACAGGTGGAATACTCAGTGGACAAAGTACTGGCTGGATGACAGCACACAAAGAGTTGTGGTCAATGACTCAATGTCCAGCTGCAGACCAGTAGCGAGTGGTGTCCCTCAGGGATCAGTGCTGGGACTGATCTTCTTTAACATCTTTGTCAGTGACATGGACAGTGGGATTGAATGTGTCCTCAGCAAGTCTGATGATGACACCAAGCTGTGTGGTTCAGTTGATAGGCTGGAGGGAAGGAATTCCATCCAGAGTGACCTTGACATGCTTGTGAGGTGGCCTGATACCAACCTTGTGAAGTACAACCATGCCACGTGCAAGTTCCTACACCTGGGTTGGAGCAATCCCAGGCACAGCTATAGATTAGGCAGAGATGAGATTCAAAGAAGCCCTGTGGTAGAGGACTTGGGGGTGCTGGTTGATGAAAAACTGAACATGAGCTGGCAGTGTGCGCTTGAAGCCCAGATAGCCAACTACATCCTGGATTGCTTCAAAAGGAGAGTGATCAGCAGGTCAAAGGAGGCGATCCTGCCCCTCTACTCTGCTCTCATGAGAACTTACTTGGAGCATTGTGTTCAGTTTTGGTGTCCTCAGCATAAAAAGGACATGGAAGTGTTGGAACAAGTCCAGAGGAGGGCCACGAGGATGATCAAAGGACTGGAGCACCTCCCATAGGCTGAGAGTTGGGGATGTTCAGCCTGGAGAAGAGAAGGCTGCATGGAGACCTCATAGCAGCCTTCCAGTATCTGAAGGGGGGCTATAGGGACGCTGCGGATGGACTATTCATTAGGGACTGTAGTGAGAAAACAAGGGGTAATGGGTTCAAACTTAAACAGGGGAAGTTTAGATTGGATGTGAGGAAGAAATTCTTTACTGTAAGGGTGGTGAGGCACTGGAATGGGTTTCCCAGGGAAGTTGTGAATGTTCCATCTCTGGCGGTGTTCAAGGCAAGGTTAGACAGAGCCTTGGGTTGCATGGTTTTGTGGGAGATGTCCCTGCCCCTGCAGGGGGGTTGTACTTGATGTTCTTAAGGTCCTTTCCAACCCTAACTATTCTATGATTCTATGTTTCTCTGTTTTGGAAAATATGGACAAAAATATGCACAAGAAAAATTGAAGGTTTAAAACACATGAATTTTTAGAAAAGACTGGATTAATTCGGTTGTTTAGTTGCTACAAACAAAGACAGAAATGAAATATGTTAATAGAATTCAAGTATATTAGAGCAGCTTCAAAAAGAAAATGAATAATCCTTTTCTCATATTCATTGTCAATATAAAAATTAAAGAGCTTAAATTGCACTAAGAGAGGGTTTCATTACACTTTGGATATTTTAAATCTTGCACAAATATCTTTCAAGCTAGCTCTAGGCAAAATTGGTTGACAGAGGAAAAGTAGAATGTCTAAGTGATCTCTTGAATTATCTTTTAGCATTCTTTCCATTATTCTTTTCTCTTCTTCGGAGGAGCAGAAGCTCTGGGGCTCGAAAGACATTTTTGAGTTAGAATATTCTATGCTGTCCCTAGGTGGTATGCATAAAACCGGGCTCTGATGTAGTGTGGTACCAGCCAAGAGGGATGCTATACTGCAAGTTACATTCCATGTAACTACTGAAGCAGTCAATAGTTGCATGGGAAGTTTTACTTGGAAAATAAAGAGAACTTCAGAAGCTGGTAATTTTGTCTGGTTTTTACTACCTTTCTCATGAAAAATAATTCCACAAGTCACAGCTTTAATAAAAATGTGAGCAGATGAACAACAGCTTGTAGTAAGAAAAACACCCTATCTTTCAATAAACTTAAGAATAAATCCCATAGAAAAAAAATCATTACCATCTTCATCTGGAATTTGATAGAATTTATGAACTCCATCAGATATCTCTATACACATGGCTGTGAGGCAGATAACATTAATAATTCTATGTGGAAAATCCATAAACTTGAAGGCAGTGAGAACCTTTTCATGTGTCCACAATGTATACATTACAATTTTGATGAAGGAAGTACTGCCATATGCTTTACAAGTACCTGCAAATGCAGATGTAGCCTTAAGAATTTGGGTAGTCCCATTAAGTAGAAAGATAGATTTTATCTGTGTTAAATGACTCAGGTGCATTAAAAATCCTAAAAACAAAGGCAAAAAAAAAAGAAAAAGAATGTAGTAGGCAACATGGTTTGAATACCATGATCAAGTTGTTTTCTATGATAACGTCTCATAATAATGCATTTATGTGACTCTTGGCAGGACAGAGACTGAGTTGCGGGACTGGGACCAGAAAAGGGCAACAAAGCTGAAGGGACTGGAGCAGAAGTTTTATAAGGAACAGCCAAGGGAACTGGGGTTGTTTACTCGGGAGAAAAGAAGGCTCAGGGAGAACCTGATAGCTCTCTACAACTACTAGAAAGGAGGTTATAGTGAGGTGCAGGTTGGTCTCTTTTCCCGAGTAACAAACTATAGGACAAGAGGTAAAGGCCTCAAGCTGCTCCAGGGGAGGTTTAGATTAGCTATTAAGAAAAATTTCTTCACAGAGAGTGTGATCTGGTGTTGGAACAGGCTGCCTGGAGAAGTGGTGGAATTACTGTCCCTAGAACTGTTCAAAAATCGTGCAGATGAGGGCCTTAGTGACTTTGGTTTAGTGTTGAACTTGGCAGTCCTGGGATATAGGTTGGACTTGATAATCGACCTAGTTGATTCTGTGATATTAATTAATTAACAATTGCATCTCTGTCTTCAAAGATTATATTTTACAAATGGTAAAGAAATGTAACTTATCCAGTGTTTCTGGACAGCAGTAGTTCTCTGGGGAGTTTCAGGAATCTACAGACTTTTAAGAACGATCACTTATTGAAAGATCCACTTTGAGAATTTGGATCTCTCACTGGACTTGGAACATCTGAAAATCGAGAAATTTAAACACTCAATTAACTTTTCAAAATTCTGAATTAACGACCTATTTCCTGGAGACCTCATAAATCTGTGATCAAATCATATGCTGAATAATGAATAGAACATAGAAAGTCAAATTTTAAATGGTAAATGACAGATGGGAGGAACAGTTTATGCATTTAAGTTATCTATCCAAGAAACACATCTCATCATATCTCCTGCTCACACAGGCTGGTCACTGAAACATTATTCATAAAAAAATGCTAAATACTCAGTGTATATTAATTACATACTCATAAAAAATCCAGTAAAAATAAAAGGGAAATATAATATCGAAACCAAAAAAAAACTTAAAGCATTTTTACAACCAATCTCAAGTCATATTATTCCCCAGAAGTGAAGGTATTACAAATAGTAGACCTAAACCATGAACATAGTTAAGGATTATATTTGAACTTGGAAGAGAAATTATAGGTTTCACAGTCACTTTGTCGGATTAACCTTTTAGCACTAATGGAAATATCCATGCTAATGGAGATGAGATCTATTATATGAAATCATACAATAGTTAGGGTTGGAGAGGACCTTAAGATCATCTAGTTCCAACCCTCCTGCCAGAGGCAGGGACACCTCCCACTAAACCATGCAGCCCAAGGCTATGTCCAACCTAGTCTTGAACACTGCCAGCAATGGAGCATTCACAGCTTCCCTGGGCAACCCATTCCAGTGCCTCACCATCCTTACAGTAA
>JASSUY010019818.1:0-17015 GCA_032466535.1 Forpus xanthops
CAGTACCGGTTCATGCTCGTTTTCTCATTGACCAACACCCCCAAGTCCTTCTCCACAGGGCTGCTCTGTATCTCTTCTCTGACAAACCTGTAGCTGTGGCTGGGATTGCCCAACCTTAGGTATAGGACCTTACACGTGGCATGGTTAAACTTCATGAGGTTGGTATCATCGCACCGCACAAGCGCATTAAGGTCCCTCTGGAAATACTTGGGTGCAGTACAGAAATTAGTTTATTTTTTTTTTAAATTGAAATAAGGCTCCCAACTACAGGGGCAATGGACTGAAACTTCACTTCTGATATTATTCCTGATCCTATAACAGTGTAATTCACAGAAGAACAGAGACAGCTACATAAATTCAAATCAAAATACCAATATTTCAGTTATTTCTGGCTGTAAAGTTTTTAGTCGTGTATGTTGATGTTGACTGCTCTAAGCACAAATCCTTTACTGACCCACTGATAAAATATAATGATAAAAATCATTTACTTCCACACAAATTCATCAAGTACATTCATCATTTTGTTACAATACAACCACATTTCTATGAGTGTGAGTTTCCTCAAGTGGTAAAATTCTACTTAAAATTTTAAAGATTAAGAATCAACATATTTTTGAGTATTAAGCAGTTTCATATAGTTTTTTTTAAATAGCAACTTGCTTTTCACCGGGAGTAAATTAAATCACTATAACCTTAAAGAGCTGCTTCCGGTGGAAAGTCAAGGAATGCATTTATAAATACATCAGTGAGTCTATTACATTCTAAACAGTGAAAGCAGCTGTTAACAAGTCCACCTGACAAAGGAATGTGGTATTTATTCAGATGTCACAATCTTTCTACCACACATTGTAGTTTGTGACAGAAACATTTATCACAGATATTCCTTCCTCCATACCTATCCATGGCTATGCCTTCTGGTTAATGTAAATAGATAATAGATAATATAATCTGAAAGTTTCATACAGCTGGCAAAATTTGCCATTCTACCACAGTAAAATATGGTACAGTTTACACATGTATCATGTGCCATATTCAGATGAGCAATAAATGGGATCAGTGGGAAATGCTACAGGAAAGGATATTGTCTCTCCCCTTCTGGTCCTCATGAGTGTGGTCCCTGTTGAAAGTATAGATGTGATCTTTGAGTTCTGCATGGTGAGCGGATGGGGACTTTAACACCTTTTTCTGTACTCATCTGGGACCTGTGGCTCCCATTCCTTCAGCAACCCCTCTCCATGTACCCCCTGATTTCACGTGCTGCCTTCTCTGCTTACACTCCAGGTACCTCTCTGCTAGTCATAGGGAAGGCAAGAAGAACACAGGCAAACTTCAGTCACTTGCTGTCAACATCACTAGTGTCTCCATGCCAGCTAGTCTCAGCACTGTGGCTGTGCAGAGATTAATTTCATAGCAATATACAAACACTATGGGCAATGCAAATAGCTTTTAAAACAGGTACAGTAAATGAAATAGGACCAATAAGAGATCAGTTTCAAAGGGACAGTGGGGCTGGCCTAGTCCACATGGTCAGGAGTTGTGCCAGTGCACAGAAAACCACAAAACCTGGGATCTGCAGTCCAGAAACACAACAGTCTGGAGCTGCACATATGTGGGACATCGATACAGTGTGGTAGCGGTGGTCTGGTATTGCCAGTTTGCAAGAAAATATTGGCAAACAGTTAAAGATGCTTCATTCAAACTAAATAATAAATAAATTTTCTTTGGCATTCTTTATCAATGTTTTGATTTTTGTTGCATGTTTTATTTATGCATCAGTACTACAAAAAATGCATGGGGTATTTAAACTTAAAAACATACTTTGCTGGTCTTTCAAAAAGATTTAATTAACTTGCATACTGTAAAGTAATAAATTCATATAGCTTAAAATACTGCAATGAAATGGTCTTTCAGAAAATGATGTAGTGTCCTGCAGAGTATCAGTAGTAGGAAATGTATTCTTGTAGCATGCACATTAAATTTATACTATTACAGTGTTTGCTTTGAAAATTTAGTCTCTGTGCCTATAAACCTTTTAAGAAGATCAATGTTATTTCTAGAGATTATTGCATTTTGTCTTGGGGTAGAAAGACAAGAACAGTTCATATTTAGATTTCCAAAAGTATTTCAGTAAGGCTACGTTTCTTGTAATTTTAAGGACTTCAGCACCATTTGGTAAGTATCTATTCTGTGTGCAATTGTAAAATCTACTTTATCTTAACATTTTATCATACTTTTAATTGCTATTTCATTTAAAATAACTTCTTGCAGAAAAGGGCTATAAAATTTAACAAGCAATGATAACTTTCTTAGTTTCAGTTAACCAAGACATGAAATTTGAATTTATTTCATGTTATATAATTAATTGTCCTTGAAAGTAGAGAAATAAAGGCAAGACACAAGGAACAAGATTTAAGGTAGTATGACTTAATTTTATTTAGTATCTGGGAAGTATCGGGACTTAATCAGGCTCAACAGCTCCAACACTCTCAGCTTGTCTTCATACAGGAGGTGATTCAGTCCCCTCATCATCCTCGTGGCCCTCCTCTGGACTTGTTCCATGTCCTTTTTATGTTGCTGACACCAGAACTGCACACAATACTCCAAGTGAAGTCTCACAAGAGCAGAGTAGAGGAGCAGAATCGCCTCCCTCAACCTGCTGGTCACACTCCTTTTGATGCAGCCCAGGATACAGTTGGCTTTCTGGGCTGCAAGTGCACACTGCCGACTCATGTTCATTTTCTCATTGACAAACACCCCCAAGTCCTTCTCCACAGGGCTGCTCTGAATCTCTTCTCTGCCAAACCTGTAGCTGTGCCTGGGATTGCTCTGACCCAGGTGCAGAACCCTGCACTTGGCATAGTTGAATTTCATGAGGTTGGCATCAGCCCACCTCACAAGCGTGTCAAGGTCCCACTGGATGGCATTCCTTCCCTCCAACATATCAACCGAGCCACACAGCCTGGTGTCATCACAAACTTGCTGAGAGCACACTCAATCTCACTGTCTATGTCACTGACAAAGACGTTGAACAAGACCAGTCCTAACCCCCACCCCTGAGGGACACCACTTGTTACTGGTCTCCAGCCACTGAGCACAACTTTTTCTGTATTGCTTTCCAGCCAGTTATTTATCCATTGAGTGGTCCACCTATCAAATTGATGTCTCTCCAACTTAGAGACAAGGATATCATTCTGGACAGTGTCAAATGCTTTGCACAAGTTCACGTAGATGACATCAACTGCTCTGATCCTGTCCATCAGTTCCTTAACCCCATCATAGAAGGCCACCAATAAAACAGTAGAATAAAACAAGAATTGCTTACTTTAAAAAAAGAAAAAAGGTTGAAAAAATCTGAAAAATACAAGTAACATTTCGATCAGTTCCTGTTCTCTTCATTAGTTTTTCTTTTGACCAATCTATCAAAACTAACATTAATGTACTGTGACAGTTAATTCTAGACCAGTTTATCTTTTCCTCGACCTTACCATAATCACTGGCTTCTGCCCTGTTTTGCAGAGACATGAGAAAATGTATCAGTGGATATCAGAGTAGACAACGTTTTGTGAAGGCACTCTTATAGCTATCACACTTGCAGCTCCGAATGACATTATTTTGCTTACTCTCTCTTTATTCCTCCTTGCTTCATTAATGACAGTAAGCAGTTGCCACATTCTCTGTAAAACAGCTTTCACATGGACAGAACAATAGAACTTTAGCAGCCGATAAAAAACTGCTGAGATTAAACCAAGCTGCAAGTAGTATAAACCTATTAAACTAGTTCATAGCACCAATATAATATGATTTTGTGAAACAGCTATAGGTCAGAGAATGACAGTATGAGAATAATTTTAAACCATGAGAGTTGCTGTAATAGGTTTTTTGGATGGGGAAAAATCATTTGGTGTTCTGTAAGACAGTAACTGTGTTTTAACACAGGTTTACATGTACTTGATGTGTCCTGCATATTTTCCAAATTAATTGAATTCATAATGTCAGATTATAGCTATGAATTCCATATAAAAATATTATGAGAACAGACACAGAGCTAAGAAATTAGGAAGTACATGAACAAGGTATTGATTAGACAGGTTTAGACTATGTCAGGTTCTTAAAAATGGGCTGAGTCCCTGAGAGTTCATCAGCAACAAAAACAAATGGGAAGACAGGTACTAGCTGCCTTCTAATCGGAGAGAAAAAATTGCCTCACTGGAGGAGCTGCAATAAGAAACTTGCCCTTCAGATTTGAGAGATTTGACAAACTCTCCAAGCGTGAGTGCTCTCTGCTATTAACCTAGTAGGACTAGAACAAGAAGCAATTCAAACTAGCCACCTATAAAAAATGCCAAGCTGCACGAGTCAGGGGAGGCAAATCAGTAAGAATGATAATGGAGAGATCATGTTTTAAATTATGCTACATTATTTCATTGCATGTCTCTGACTGTGTGAGTTAAGTGGAAAATGAGTGAAGGCTGAGTAGATCTGAGAAACATGTAGTTGACCTTTGAAGAGCACAACTAAATTATCATCTTCCTGTGCTATTGTCCTTTGTCTTCAGAAATAGAGTGTTTATGAAACTGTTTTGTTTGGGATTTTGTTTGTTTGCTTTTCGTTCTTTTCAAATGTCATCATTTCTTGATAGGTGTAGTTCCTTAGTGGTAGGTAAGTTTTTTTGCGCATCAGCATCTGATATTCCCTACCTCTCAGATAAGGTTGATGGTTAAACAGTCAACGCAACCTGCTTCATACTGCCCCTGTTTTGGTAACTTTCCTCTTCTTCAAAGGAACACAATGGCTTTGTCAGCTTCTTCCACTGAAAATCAGAACAAAAGAAACTGCCTTAAAAGTGTACCAAATCATTGAAAAATTAATACTATTAAGATTTATCATAATTTTTTAAATGTTATCCCACTTTGAGAATTTATATTCAAATCTATCTTAACATGAAATGCATTTCTGTATTCTTTCTTTTCTTCTAAAAAGAATCATTGCTTGTAATTTTTTTATATTAACAAGGGTTTTGTGGATTACAAAAGAGCATTTGTTTGCATTCATATTATTTTTTACTCAGTGGCATTTGACTATTTATTTTTCTCTTTTCTGAGGTTTCCTTTCTAACTTTATTCACTTCTACTCAAAAAAGGAAGATGGATGTCTTCCCAGAATACAATATTTTCTTAATTTTGCTGTTCTACTGTCCTGTACTTTTGCTTGTATCTCCTGTGCAATGATCATTTGGTTGCTGTTTTGTTTTCTTTTAACTTTCTTTTTGTCAAAGTTGAACACCAAGCAGCAATTCAGTTGGCTTCTGGGCTTTTCTGTTTTAAACATCCAGTTCCTTATACATGCATAGTCTTTCCAGATCTTACATTATAGAATCCCTTGGAAGTCCTATTTATTTGCATGTTTTGGAGCAGAAACCCGAAACAAGCATATTCAGATGAGACTGTCTTTTTGATAAAAAAAATACATACAGTTAGACAATTATGTGTAGGGAAAATGTTTCTGCGCAACAGTGGAACTTGAAGACAGCAAAGAGCTGTACAGAAATTACACGTGTACTTTCACTTTTTAGTGCAGACTATAGATTCCTCGATGAAGAATGAATGCCAGTGTACTGAAATTGAGCAACCAATATTCTGAGATATAGTCAAAAAAGAAGCAAAGTTAAAATTCTTAGTGTAGGGATTAATCTTCTTTAGAATAATATTTCAGCCATGTAAGGCAGAAGAAGAAAGAAAAGGACCTTCTTTCCCTTTATTATTTTTATTCATATTTTCAATTGATCAGTGAATTACTCCTTAGGAACTTAAAAGCTGCAGCTGATTACCACAGACAGCTGTGTAAAGTGCAGAAAAGGACCCGTTGATAAGTTTAAAGAAGTCCATATAAAATCATAGAACGATACAGATAGAAGTTTAAAAAAATCCTTAATTTTGTACCATTATATTTAATTTTCAACTAAGGAGATCAGTACTGGGGTCTTCCTTTCTGGAAATTTAGTTTTGCTGAATCGCAAGCATTCAGCAACAGTATTGAAAGCATTGATATAATTGTTTGACTGAATTAACTGTACTGTTTGACATGATTTGTCAAAATTTAATTTTCATTAAAAAATTTAACTCCATACAACTGATCATGTGTGTACCATTATCTGTAGAATACTGCAATTCAATATTTTAAGTTTTTTCTGTCCTAGAGATAAAATCCCTCTGAAAATATTGCTGTATTATGAATCTTTTGGAGTGTGTGTGACATAAGCCATAATATTAAAGGTATTTTGGTGATTGAAGGTGCATGTGAGTACTACAGCTGTATAACAGTTCCTTTAATATTTTTTTTAATTATTTTTTTAATGGAGGACAAGAATACTACAAACAATCTCTAATTTAAGTTGAATTCAGTAAAATTTTCCTGTCCCTTGTTCCTAAAACCATCTCAAAAGCTATTTTCAGGTTTATGGTGATGTTCTTCAGAGAAAAATAGCTGTTTAGGATTTTTTTAAAAAGTTAATTACAAATGTATGACTAATGAAATCTTTGTACTTCCATCAAAATGGTTTTAAACTTCTAAATCTGAAACAAGTTATTTTATTTTGCTTTAAAGAACATGTGGACTGACCTAAGCCGCTTTTGGTCTTTACCAGAAATAAAAATCTTATCTGTATTTGTATCCATGCATACATGTATTGATACATGTATCCATGCGTACATACATATATTATATATATATGTATCAATTATTCAGCTGGTTCCTATCAACTCTCCCAGTTTAGCCACTGTTCGTCGTAGAAGTTAATAACTTTATTAAAGAATAAATATATTTTTAAATGTTATTTTTATTATATAACATTAAAAAGATAACTGAAGCATCCCAAAAAGCTGATACAAATGAAGTTAGCATATTTTAAGGGTCTGATCTGCCTAGGTCCACATCTGCACAGCACATTCTAAGACTATTTGTTTCCAGGCACATAGCTGTGTTTTAAGTCTGATGCATGAAGCAGAGCACAATGCACACCAAGGTGGTCAGACACAGCTAATGAGCAGAAGAATATTATTATGAGCTGATGTGCTCCAATAACGTTGTCTTGAGATAGTAAAAAGATGGAAAAATAAAATGTGAAATTTCAGGGGGATAATGAGCAGACAAATAAGGAGATCTAAGCTCCTTAAAAAAGATCCTGAGTAATACCACATGGAATATTTTTCAGCTGAGAAGTCTGACAGTAAAACACTCTGATTTTCTCATTTTAGTACATGAGAAATACTAATATATAAACAGAAAATAAGCTTTAATATCTTCTTGTCTGTTCTAAGCTCTCCCCTTATTAAAAAGCTATATGAGTTTTGATCTGTTGACACAATATGAATGGAAGCTATAAAGATCATAGCTAAGTCTGTCATTTATTTTACGAGTAACAAAAGGAACTGGATATAAAGAGTACAGCTATGAAGAACAGATGGATTACTCAGGGGTAATAAATTAACATGCATATTATAAGTGGCAATGGCAAGGTATTTCACCCTGGAAAAATTAACATTCTAATTTTTGTTTTTCTCAGACTGAAATCAACAATGAAGCTGCTATTTTAAAGGTTAAGTTAGTGGTTTTCACCTTTAAGGATTTTTCTTTTCAGTATTTCAAACCCCTACAAGAAACGTGAATCCAACTCAAATTTGCCATGAAAGGTCAAAACATTTTTAACTTCTTATTAACACAAAAAAAATGTTGTGGTTTTAGTTCACAAAACAAAGCTACTCAAATTTGTAAAAGCAAGAGCTTTATGAATAAACTTTCAGTCCTAAATAAATGGTTCTTTCTTTCAAATGCTCATTGTACATCTCCCAAATAAAGAGCCAGGCAGCTTTTCTTAGGCAGCACTCTTTAATCTAAGCAAGATCTGTTCAAGCACATATGAAATTATTGAAAAATAAATTAATTGCTAGCAGTGTCTAAATGGTTCTGAAATCTGAGACAACAAATAATTTATGTGACTTCATTATAAGATTGATTGGGTTTAGTTCAGTGGGGCAAAGCAAAGTTCTGCCTGTATCTGTTGATTTGCAAGTTTAGTATTGGACTGTTACAATTTTCTTGTGAATCAAATATACTAAAGTACCAATGATTTTGACAGAATTTATTTTAAATCACAAAATATTTTTTTTAAGCACTGTCTCCACCAACGTTGAAAATAGAGCATTAATAATCTTTATAGCCCTGAGAGCTGATAAATCAGATTGTCACATCATAATAGCTTTTATGGCTTAGGAGGCATAATAGTGATTTCCTTTTAGATTTCTGAAAGTAGTGTGTTCCAGCTAAACATGGCTGAAAATTTCTTTCAGCTTCAGTTTCAGGATTTTTAATTATGAATGATCCATTTTGTTCAGGGCATAAAAGATAAGCAAAGAAGATAAGTTCACATATATATATAGGATGTGTTCTACCGAGATTTTCTGTTTATGTAGCTTTGACTTTGAAAAAATGAAGGGCAATCTTTTTGTCTTGTGCACTTGTAGCTCCTTAAAACTATCACTATTCAGATTAAGAGCCTGGATAAATGATGTTGCCTATCTCCAGCAGATTATGCTTTTTGTTTCCAGGACAACAGAACAATTAAAAATTCTATGTCGTGCCTATTAATTCCTTATAGGACTTGGTCTCCATATCTTAATTTTAGATATTTATTTTCAACTACTAGATAATTAACAGTGCTAAACATTCCCTTAATTAAGAGAACTATGAAAGAAGACTTTCAATATTATGAAAGACTTCACTTGGAGTTTTGTGTGCAGTTCTGGTGTCCTCAACATAAAAAGGACATGGAACTGTTGAAACAAGTCCAGAGGAGGGTCACAAGGATGTTGAGGAGACTGGAGCACGTCCCGTAGGAAGATAGGTTGAGAAAGCTAGGGCTGTAGAGCCTGGAGAAGGCTGCATGAGGGACCTCAAAGCAGCCTTCTAGTATCTGAAGGGGTCCTATGGGGATGCTGGGGATTAACTATTCATGAGGGACTGTAACGGATTCAAACTTAAACAGGTGAAATTTAGATTGCATGTAAGGAAAAAGTTCTTTACTGTAAGGGTGGAGAGGTACTGGAATGGATTGCCCAGGCAAGTTGTGAATGCTCCATCACTGGTGGTGTTCAAGGCTGGGTTGGACAGAGCTTTGGGTGATGTGGTTTAGTGGGAGGTGTCCCTGACCATGGCAGGGGGATTGGAACTAGATGATCTTAAAGTCCTTTCCAACCCTAAATATTCTATGATTCTATTCAATGATGAGAGAGAGAGAGAGAGAGAGAGAATTGCTGAATGTGAACAAAGAACTGTTTTTCTATCAATGATACTAAAAAAAAATTTTTTTTATACTGTTCTAAACTTAATCTTTCAAATCTGTTTGGAACTACAAATTTTCCATAGCACTGAGAATTAGCCAGATACAGGATAAAACCTTTTGGGCAGGCAAAATTAATTTACAGGTTCTGAACTTCTAAGACTGACTTTAATAACTGCTATTAGTGACATTTGCAACAAGAATGGAAAGAAAAATCACTGTGACATAATAAGCTGTAATGCATGAAACTAACCTAGATTTTTCTTTGAGAGGTTCTATTGAAGGTAATAGTTTTGTTGGAATAAATGTATTTTAATAATTAATAATCGTCACCTGCAGGATTTATTGCTTTGCTCATCAAACTCTGTGGTTTTGATTCTACTTTAAAGAGTAATAAAGAGGACTGGGATATTATCATGAATATTTTTTTATTCTTGTTACTGAAACTGACTAGATGCAAGGGTTGGTTTCTTTTTCTCTTCCTTTTTTTGGTTCTTGAATGGAAAACCGGACATGACTATTTACAAGCTAAAGGGACAGACTGGTTAGGGATGGCAATATGAGCTCAAATTAAATTGACACCTCTTGTATACACATGATAAAGTGTCAGATGTTGCTAAATATTCCATGCCATTTCTCAATAAATAAAGCACATTTGTGTGTAGAACATAAGAAGTGAGTCCAATCTTTTTTCTATAAAATCCATGGTAACAGAAATAAGCCTTCGTGCACCAGCAAAAAAGGCTTACTGGCTTACTTACTCTTCAACAATATGATTTATCCAAATAAAAATATGGCATTTCCATTAAACTACAAAGTAAGGTTTTTTCTTCAACTCTAATACTGCATCATCAGCAGTGGTAACACCTCTGGGATAACAAATTAAGGAAGGAGGAAAAAAAACTGCTGAAAGCAGCAGCTGGAGGAATGGAGAATATGTAAGACAAATGGACTACAGACACCAAGGTCAGTGAGGAAAGAGGAGAGAAGGTGCTCCAGGTACTGAAGCAAGGATCCCTTGCAGTCAGTGGTGCAGACCATGGTAAGGCAGGCTATGTCCCTGCAGCCCCATGGTGGACCTACCCTGGAGCAGTTCATGAAGACATACAGTCTGAGGGGAGACCCCATGTTGGTTTATTTCATGGAGGACTGTCTCCCATGGGAGGGACCCCACTCTGTATCAGGGAAAGAACACGAGGAAGAAGGATTGACAGGGAGAACATGTGATTAACTAAAACACCCATTCCTCATCTCATGGTGTTGCATGAAAGGAGAAGTTAGAGAAAATTGTGAGTGAAGGTGATATCTGGGTGGTGGAAAGGTGTTTTAAGATTTACACTTCTTTGTCATTATCCTACTCTGGCTTTTCACTAGCAAGAAATTCATTCTCCCAAGCTTTCTGCTTTGCCAATGACAATAATTGGTGGGTGATCTCTCCCTGCCCTTATCTTGGCCCACAAGCTTTTGATTATATTTTCTCTCCCCAGTCTAGTTGAGTAGCGGGAGTGATAAAGCAGCTTGTTTGGCACCTGGCATCCAACCAGGTTCAACCCGCCACAGAATCTCAGATCTTTCTATAAGGAGACAAAGTATGTGCTTAACTGCTGACATCCAAGTATAAAATTGTTTAAAGACAAGATATGTGATTGGCTCATCATTCTTATATGTGAAGAAAGAAGGGCATGTTTTACCTGATAATTGCATAGCAAATATTGCTCATATTAGCAACTGCTATTTTCTTGACAATCACCTTAGTGCAGAAATGCAAGATTTGTGTGAAAAGAAGAGAGAGGAAGAAGGAGAGGAAGAGGAAAGAAAAAATAGAGTCAGCTCTGGTTTCATGCAAAACGCAATTGGAAGCATTTCTAAAGTCAGGACATAATTCTGCTCCTGCTTAATAAAAATTATTCTATGGTTACATCACAATGACTATGTATATCAGCCATGAAACAAGTAATTTCAATATTTATGGATATTAAAATGTGTTTTCTCTGGAAAAGAAAGTCTTGGATATGAAAATAAACACCAGTCAGCTTTTTACTACCAGAATACGTGATTCTACCAGAGTACTTGTACAAGGGAAAAAAATAAAATTAAAAAAAAGAGAAAAACCATGTTGAAGTTGTTTTGTTGTTTGGGTTTTTTTTTTCTCTAAAGGCAACTTTGATTTGCCATTACTCTTATCCCACCTCTATCTCTGTCCTTCATCTTATGTCCTATGTTACATCTAGGATTCATCAGGTCCTCCTCTCTTCTTAAACCACCTTCCAGCCTATGCTGTATCTATTCTTGCTACGAATTTCCTTTCTCCATGTGTTTCAACATCTTGTCTCTTCTCTTTCAGATTTTTCGAAGAGACCATCTGCAATTCAGTATACTCTTTAGAGAAGCTAACTGCTATTAACAAGCACAAAACTCTTTGGGTAAGTTGTCACAACTTATCCAGACTCCAGGGACTAACTCTACCCACTTTTGAACACTAACAAAACAAAATAAGCCTTAGTGTTGCTTTTGTCAGGAATCAGTGATAAAGCTAATTAAAAGTGCAGTCTGTGTTTCTCAAATCACTCTGTAAAGTCTTTAGGACAAAGTCACTTTTTGCACTTAAGCTGTCGGCAGCAAAGTTACAGTCAGATAAACAAGCGCTTGTCTATGGTTGATAACAATCATATCAGATACATCACCTATGTTTTCATCAGCAACAAAACCATAACATTTTATTTTCAGTTAGATTAAATTATGTGCAGTAACACCATCTTAGATAGAAGTTAAATGTAGCTCTATGTTGGGACCATATCATGTCTCTAAACATCTTAGGAAGGAAAAACCTCAGGATGGTCTGGTTGAAAGATACACATATACAGGATAGTTATTTTTGCTTACCACTGCCAATAGGATTTAATCGTTTGTAGAAACTGAGTTAGAGTAACTTTTAAATTCTTCAAAATATGAAGACTCAGAAACAGTAGTAGGCATCTCTGTATATATTCTTAAACATAGGAATAGGGAAGGCAACAAGTGGACTCATTAGATATGTGAGCTATGAAGGCAGAAAAAGTTTATGATTGAGTGCCAGAGCAGATAAAGTAAAAGCTTTGCAGATTTTCAATTTAGTTCTGAATAAAACTGAAATAATTAATAGCAAAAAAAAAAAAATATATCCATAAGTTCTATAAAAGCAATCACATGAAATTCTGATTCTGTTTCAACTCTTCGTTTAGAGTAGCAGCAACTTCACTCATGGTTAAAAATATTATGGATTATACAGAAAGTATAAGTATAGTGCATACATATGTGTGAAGACAGATTTTTTTTTTGCTTTCTAAATGTCTGCAAAAAATACTGAACTATTTTTATGACTCTTTTATTCAAAAACTGAACTGATGCTATATTTATATGAAGTGGTCTGAATATTCCTCTGGCATGCCAAAGAGAACTGAGGGATATGATCCATTCTACCATATTTGGAGGATTGTTTTCCTTCTGTTTGTTCAGTTTTTTATTTCCAGCTACAAAAGCCCCATCCATTTCCAGCCATGTCACTGATGGCTCCTGAGGCTCAGTCACACCAGATGGCTGGGAACTTTCTCATTACAGTATAAGTAAATAAGCATTAGATGTTCATACTGTGCATGTCTCTTACACTGTGGTTTCTCTATAAGTTTAGTAGATCCAATGGATATTTTGTGTTTTCAGTCTACAAAGCACTATCTGTGGCACATGCAAACTGCTATCAGTTATATTTCTGCCAGATATGTCTGTGGTTCTCTGTTAACCAACAACTAAAGATCTATGTTTTTGAGTTTAATAACAGTCTGCAAAATTCATTTCTCGGAGAATATGTAGTGAAACATTGCTGGCTCTTCATTAACCTTTTTATCTGTAGCCCAGGAATTCTCATATATCTTGATACTTGATTCAAGGGTGGAGCCTGAAGTTAGCCTGCAATTAGATGTTTAAATCTCTGTTACTGGTGCTCAGAGGTATCAATAACATATATCACCCAAGCTACAGTTGCTAATGAACTCCTAAAAATCATGTTTGAAAGAGGTACATTTTAGAGTTTGTGTAGGTTCCTTCCTTCCTCACACATACCCCGCTACTATTCTTAGCTACTTAGGATTTTTTGAATGACTAAATCACTGAAAGCTTCTGAAGGCTACTCCATACATACATTCTTATGTGCTTTTATACCAGATGTGATTTACCTTTTCATTTTTTCTGATATGAGGAGAAGGAGGAAGAAGAGGGGGTGAGAGACCAAGCAAAGCGATCACACTGGTCTGTGTTTACCACGGAGAAGACCGGTCAAAGGACAGCATTTTGTACTTTATGTTTTGTGGTGGACTTGCTCTAGCAGCAGCTATTCCATAGTTTCAGACAAGCCCCCAAGAAAGCTTCATCTCAATATGGATCTGATCTTTCTTATTCTATACTGGCTGAGACTTGGTTACTGTGCACAATGGATGTACTTCGCTAGTTAAACAGGGCTTAAGACTGTTGGGTCCCTGGAACCTTGAAAGGCTTTGGGCTTCATGGAAAACTACCCATTGTGCCTAAAATATATCACATTGCAACATACACGTTATTTATTACTGAATTTGGAAAACAAGATCTGACCTTTAAATACTGTTCACAATTTGTCTTAACTCACCATGCTACTGCAGCATCAATCTTAAATTGGTGCAAACACACCTTTCGGATGGTCAAGCATTAAAATTACGTTAATGCAAGTATTTCGTTAGAAGACATTACAATCAAAGTCAAGGGTACTTTCTTGTTGTTTAACCAGTCATTTTTTTCACATTATTCCAGATAAATATGTATTTTACTCTGTACATAAAATGCTTTCAGGTTTCCAATCTATTGTTTGGATCATGTTGACTAGTTATTCAAAGAAAAGACAGCTGAGACTGGGAGATGTTAAATAAATGATGAAAAATACTTAAGCAAAGCAGTGAAATCAAGTTTTGGCTGAGAAATTATTGAGAACAGCAAACAGTATTTTTGCTGGAATAGGGCCCTGAGGAATACCAACAGCCGAGTTTCAGTTCGGTTGGTGACTAAGTAATTCATTCTTTTACAAACATTATCATTTCTCCTACTATTGCTTGTCCTTTCTATAGTCTTTATACCAAATAACCTAGTATCTCACGCAGTCCTCCATGCAATCAAATCTCAGTAGAGTGATTCTTTGTTTTGTCTTCCCTTTAGCAATTATTCTTCTACAAGATGTATTTCCTTTATTTCATTACCCTTTTCTGTTTAGACTTGCCAATTTTTGATATTTTCTCTGTTATGCTTTTTTGAAGAATAACTTTATACTCTTGCCAGCCATGACCAATTTTTTGATTGTACCCTCCTTCATAGCACTGCACTGAGTTTGGTTTTCTTCAGGGTGTTTAAATAGAATAATATTCAGAAGCATACAAAGATCAATTATAGGTCAAGAATGTATTCAGTACTATGTATTACTTCAGCTGTTAGTATCTTTTCACTTTTGGAGGAAATATAATTAGTATTCTTAATTTCAAATAAATTTTAATCATGGGTCAGTTACCAGTTATTTTTATTAATCATCCTGTGGAACACTTAAATCTTAAAACCAGCACACACCCAACACATACCAGTGGAGACATAATGACAAAAAAAATGGTTCAGCAATTGGCTTGTCAGCCAAGAGCATTGCTGATTAGTTGCTCTGGCAGTAGCTTTGCACCTTTGTGCCCAAATCCAATGTAATGCCAACAAAAGATTATTTCTAAGTACACGTGGTGGTGCTAAAGGAACAGTAGAGCCCTCTGCTTTACACAGTCTATTTCACATTCTGGGTGAAAGTCTGCCAAGTAAAAATTACTAAGTAGCACCATGTTTTGTGTTTGTCATAAAGGGAAACTTAAATGAATAGACTATATAGTTATTTCTCTGTATTTGTAGATAAATCCAAATGGAGTCCAAATAAATTTCCAAATACTAACATTTTCCTGAAACAAAACATTACTTTTATGTTCATTTGTCCTGTGTTCAGCAGTAGCAGTCATTTTTTATCCTTCTTAGTATCTGGTGTAGTGCTGTGGTTTTGACTTTTGGTCTGGGAATAGCGCTGATAGCACCGATGATTTTACTTGCTGCGCAGTACTGTTTAGTCTGACCATAGGCTTTCTGAGTCTTATGCCCTGTCAGGGAGCAGAGGAAGCCAGGAGGAAGCAGAGACAGGACACCAGACACAAACTAATCAAAGACGTTTTCCATGCCACAGCACGTCATGCCCAGGATGTAAAAACTGGGGACAGTTACCTGGAAGAGGTAGCTCACTGCTTGGTTGTGGGATGGTGAACAGCTGTATTCTCTTTCCTTGTATTTCCCTCGTCATTATTAGTATTGGTGGTAGCAGTAGTGATTTGTGCTATACCTTAGTTACCAGTCTGTCCTTATGGCAACTCGTGGAAGTTACATTCTTTCAATTCTTTTCCCCAACCCTGCAGGAGCAAGGGGAGAAAGGGGGGAGGAAGGAGAGGGGCGAATAGAGAGACTGTGTTTTTTCTGAGTTACACCTGGGCTTAAACCATGACACCGTTACATAGCTTCAGATCGCCTCTTCCAACTGACAAAAATCCAAATGGTAATTTGCCAAACATGGATGTTTGAGGACTAAGGTAGAAAATAGAAGAGTAAGAGAAGCATAAGTTCTTTTCCTTTTGTGGGCTCATCCTCTGTCTCCCAAGCAAACTGGAGATATGTAAAGACATTTGGTCTACTTGTTCTGACAGCTGGTCTGGTGTACAGGTTGTTTGAAGTACATTTATGTTCATCTGCAAAAACTGAGATGAGGATGATGGAAATTTCTGCCAACAACAGAAACTGAATTAAATTGTTCTCAAGAGCATTTCAGCAGAGAGTCTGCTCTTAAACAGTCCCCTGTTGAGAGAATTCATAAGAGAAAAAAATTGTGAGGTCTGACACTGCCCTAGCGATCTTATTATGAGCATGTTAAGGATGCATAGGCAGAACAGAGCTGAGAAGCTGACAGCAACTACACCAAGACAGTTGAAGGATTAAATGTCTCATCAAGTTCTCCATTGTATTGTGATATTGAAGAATAACTCATAATAAGACTGTCAGCAAAATTCAACTTCATCTACATTTTGATGCTAAAACTGCAAAACCAAAACAAAACAAAAAAGTCACAGTAATCATAGAATCATAGAAGAGTTAGGGTTGGAAAGGACCTGAAGATCATCCAGTTCCAATCACCCCACCATGGGCAGGGACACCTCACACTAAGTGATGTCACCCAAGGCTATGTCCAACCCGGACTTGAACACTGCCAGAGATGGAGCATTCGCAACTTCACTTGGCAACCCATTCCAGTGCCCCACCACCCTTACAGTAAAGAATTTCTTCCTCAGATACAATCTAAACTTTCCCTGTTTAAGTTTGAACCCATTACCCCTTGTCCTCTCAGTACAGGTCCTCATGAAGAGACCCTCCCCAGCATCCCTATAAGCCCCCTTCAGAAACTGGAAGGCTGTTAGGAGGTCTCCATGCAGCCTTCTCTTCTCCAGGCTCAACAGTTCCAACTCTCTCAGCCTATCTTGATAAGAGAGGTGCTCCAGTCCCCTGATCATCCTCATGGCCCTCCTCTGGACTTGTTCCAACACTTCCATGTCCTTTTTATGTT
>JASSUY010019819.1:0-16815 GCA_032466535.1 Forpus xanthops
CTGTTCTTATCTCAACCTGTGGGAGTTGCATTCTTTTGATTCTCCTTCCCATTTCCCCGGGACTGGGGAGGAAAGAGGGGGGAGTGAGAGCTGTTTGAGGGGCCTCAAACCATGACAGTATATTTTTTACCACTTGAAAGATTCCATTATATCAGTAAATTTTTTTGTCACCTCCATGCATTTTTACAACCCTCTGACAATATTTCATGCACAGTTTCTCAAGGCAGTGTTTCAGTCTGGGATTCAGCTTCAGTCTAGATTGAGCTTGAGGTTAAGTAGGTTGTCTTCACCTGCTCCCTATACAGTCAGAGGAGACATACTCTATGTAACAATTCGGTCTCATATACGTACTCAGGGACCTACACACATCAGGTCACAAGAGGCATATTCAGATGCCCTGCATTATTTCTTCCCTGACAATCTGGTCACAGTAGCTCAAGTGGCTAACTTAGACCAGGCATCTAACTTCAGGGAAATAAAGTTACAGAGATAAATCTGACCTCCATATCTGTTTCAGACAGTAGCCATAAAGAGCTTTTTTATCTTATAGGAATATAGGCAATTCCTGTGTTTAGTATTCTTACTGTAACTTGCCTCAAAGTAAAAATTACACTTGGTCTATATTAATTGATTCAAACTCAACGCTATGTACAAACCAGCCACTCATTTACACATGTGGAATAATATTTGTTGCTTGTTGGTGTAAAATATTTGCTGATGTCCAAAATGTGGTTCACTGCATTTGTTACATTTCTTTTCAGGAAAAAGAAATAGAATAGACTATTTCATTTGTAAGAGACCTACAACAGTCAACTGCCTGACCAATTCTGAGTTGACCAAAAGTTAAAGCATGTTAAAGCTTTGTCCAAGTGCAACTTAAACATAGCCAGGCTCGGGACATTGACCACCTCTCTAGGAAGCTTATTCCAGTGCCTGATTTCACTCTTGATAAAGAAATGCTTCCTAATGACTAAATTTCCCTTTGAACAATTTGCATGTGTCCTAACACTGGAAGAACAGGGGAAACATGCTATTGCCTTCCAAGCAGCAACTCTGAAGCTGGAGACTTCAGTTTTCTTGCCATGTGCAAAATAAAAACTATGCTCCTGAAAAAGAAATCTATAACCAGTCAGTATGAATATGCAAAGCTGACATCTTGATTTTTGATATTACAGAACACTTCTATTTATTAGTGCTTTGGTTAGGCAATAATCTGAATGTTTTAAGGCACTTATAGCAATCAGTATAAATACATTACGTATTAGGGGATTTCAGCTAGAACTGCATCTAAATTTACACAAAAGAGAGAGACAATGATAAAAATAGATCTCAAACTACCAGATATGAGTTTAAAAACAAATTTCCCATTGCTCATGAAGCTTTGCAGTAGAAAGACCTGAGGTTGCCACTAAATGTAAAACCCGAAAGATTCATATGAATCTTAATCTCTTGGCATATCTTCAGAGATTTTTGTTAAAGACACAGGAAGGAAAGAGGTTTGAAGGGTGTGCTTTGTTATGAGTATGTAGGCTGGGGACATGCTTTGTCTCCACTGCAAATGTTGAAACGGCATCTTTTTCTCTTAATGTGGAGCTCTTCTTCAATGAACAAAATGAAATCACAAGTGTGTGTGTACCAAAAGATTATGTACAGACAGTAACTAGAATTTAAGCACTGACAGGGTCAGAATGCAGCACATAACATTGCAAGATAAACTACACTTTTCAGAGCATTTCCACTCATCGTCCTGCTTGCCAGCAGAGGGAAGTGAGGGACAAGTTAGTTTTTGTTTATGAGCACCACAATGGAGAAGCCACAGAAGCCATTAGAGAGCTTTGAAGCATTGCACTCTGCAATCCTATGTGTGTGCTGTAGCAATACTTTTTACCACCTCAATTTATAGCTTAGCCATAATTAGTGGCATTGTTAAAAAAAAAGAAATAATATACGTAGGTGTTTAATTTCCCCCAATTGATAATTAATTACTTTTCATTGGTATATTTATACATAAGCAGCCACAGGTTGCTCTTCAACATGCAAAGATGAAGATGTCTCTGTAAAAGTTTGAATTATTTTTGTGCACATGCATTTAGCATACAGCTTCATGTAATCAACAAATATTAACATGCAGGGATCTTACACACACTTATGTGCATAGCTGGATGCACAGAGGAAAAAAATTGCTGCTTGACCTTGGTTTGCAAAAAGGTTTTTGCTATTCTGTTGTGCAATGAAGGAAAGTTCTTCCCTATTCAAGCTTATAATTGGTCTACAAGTATAGAAGTAAAAGGTCTATGGCTTTACCCTTTTAACTGAGTCCATAGAGATCACTTGTCCTCTTTCAGATTGAAGTACTAAATAGAGAATGGCAAATTTCATGGTTTAGGTTATGGACAGTAGAAAAACCATCTAGGCAAAACATTGTGTACCTTCATTCATAAGAGGTTAAAAAGAGAAAAAAAAAAGTTTGCTTGATTGGTTCCCTAGAGGTTTAACAAGGCTATTCCACAAGGGCAAGTCCTGAGAGCTCAGCTGGTGCAGCATTGCTAGGACTGATGCCAGGAAGGCACTTAAAGCCAGAGCACAAATATAGGTCTGTGTTCCTCCTGCCACAGCAGAGTGAAACACGATGTTCTGCATGGCCAGCTCTTCCAGGAATACTTTTGTAGAGAAAATAATGCTTTATTTTGAGAAAAATATCTGAAGGTAGCAGTGGTGAAATGTTCTCTTTTGTGTGAGTTTTACTGCAGCAACAAAGACATTACCTTGCTTGAATTTTGTTATATATTGTTTCTTGTAAAATCTGTACATAATAACACTTAACAACCAAAGACTGAGTGCCACCTTAAAAATGAATTAGAAGGAGGAGACCACAAAGGGCTAAAGGCATTAAGCTGTATGGATGGTAGATAGACTGATGAAAACTTCTTGGCAGAGAAGTGATTCTGGTGCTTTACACGTCACCTTCAGCTTTAACCTTGACTAATGAACTGAATGCAGATTTTTTAAGGTTTTTTACTTTTGTTCATTAGCTAGCAAATCCTATTTGTATTTCTTTCACTGAATAAAGCATGAAAAATCTTGCATCCTAGTTCTGAGATTATTCTTCTTATCCCTCACCAAGAGAAGAAAAGGCAAAAGCTGTATACTTATGCCAATTTTGTGATTTTCTGCATGGCCTTAAATTACATTCAGTCCTAGCAAATTTATCATGTCCTGTACATTAATTTACTAAGTATTACCATCTCATCAAAACCATTGATGTTCAGAAGTAAAGGGAACAAAAAATAGGCCTCTGAAAAATGGGTGATTCTATTTAAGGCATCCTGGAATATGTAAGAACCTTGGAGCAGAGCTTCCAGCAGAAATGCTAGAAACCAATGGGGAGACTCCAGCCCTCTTGAAAGTTACCTGGAAGCCAGGAAAAAGATATTCTAGGGCACCAGTGAGGCACCTGAATTTTATCCAAAATGCGCTTACCTCCGTAAAGTAAGATAGAGGTTCAGGCTTTGCTATATAAATTAAATAGATGTTGAAGTGGAACTACATAATGACATTGGTATTTAGATGGGAAAAGCTGATAAATCTATTGTGTTTCTTAAATTTCATAAGTATGCTCATTTGGAATTGTGGGATGAATGTAAGAGCTAACTGCTTTCCAGAAAAGCAGGTGCCAACAAGAGATTGCATTTAGATTTCTAAGTTTTATTTTTCAAAAGAGAGATCGGAAGTACTCTGCTTTGGCAATAGAAAGCTTGGACAGAACCTTGGGTGGCATGATGCCCCTGCCCCTAGCAGGGGTGTTGGAACTAGGTGATCTTAAGGTCCTTTCCAGCCCTAACTATTGTATGATTTTATAATTCTAAAGGGAGGAGGTTCTCCCTTGTATTCAGTAAATCACTGACTACCCCATCTACTTGGGATGAATCTTTATTTTTCAGGGTGGGGTTCATAACTTCATGGGTTTCATGGTTTGTCAGCCTGAAAAAAGATGCAAATCTATATTTCTACCTACCTGGAGAATATACCTGGCTGTTTTGCAGTATGAATGCCATCTGCTCTAGCAATTTTGTTTTGCAAAAAAGAAACTGAGGTTTAATGGGCTGAGAGTACAAGCATCTGGAAATAACAAATGGTAAGACCTGGATTCAAGCTTTTGTCATATGGGTTACAATGTTTTTTTTCCCATATAGTATGCATAAACAGCCTTTTAGGCAGCTAAAAGAACCTATAGTTCCCTGTTCAGATCCTAAATTACCACTCAGTGTATTGACAGGTTTTCTGCACTGGGCACAGAATGTGTCATAGAATAATTTATTGGAGAATCTAATGGACTTGTCTAAAATTGACGTAAATATCCTGCAGAATTTCCTTTTAAAATTGCCCAGCATTTTTAATTTGAACTGTTTGTTGCATTAATAAATTCTAAAGATAGTTTTAATCTTATGTTTCACTCTAGCACAGTATTTCTTTTATTATTGCTTTCAAGCTTAAAATGGCACAAAGGATAAATGAACATAAACACATGGTGAATATCAGCCCATTAACTGGTTTAAATAACTCCTAAAAATACTGCAGAACATTGATTCTTAATAAATTTCAAAAGGAGATTGCTTTTAATTGGATATATTGCCTGCTTTATATTTGCAAATGGAAAAAAGACGGATAAAGGTATACCACATCCATCATAATACAACAATTCTAAATTAAATTATTACATTTCAAGCAATTATATTTTGTATTTAAATTTTATGTAATACATATAATTGTATATGCTTGTATAATATATTAGTATTTTGTAATGTATTTGTTGTGGTTATATTTCCATCTAGAAGAGAATAATCTTTAAGCCATAGTTCACACTTAGCATAGAAAATTTAGCCCATAAGTTTATCAAATTTTATCATCAAAACAATAGAATATGATACCATTAACAATACAATCTTTAGGTGAAGGTAATTTCTATTACCACATGATATTGCAAGAGGTTTTTTTTTTTTATTTTACTGGGCATTCAAATATTTTTATTGTTTCTGCATGTGGTTCTTAAATCTACTGCACACTTGGAATTCTTTAGAACTACCTACTGAAGTTAACTCTCCCTCAAGAATATTTGGGAAATTGTCCTCAGAACAAAACCAGAAGGAAGGTGTAATTTCATGATTCCTTTGCTTGATTTTCGGCACCTGCAATAAAGTTCCACCATGACTGCAGGTGGTAACACTGCTATATGCTTATATGTAACAGGGTAAATCCTAGCAGTGGCAAAGCTTTTGCTAAACAAATGTTGGGGGATATTTTTAGGAAATTAAAACACAGGGAGAACACATGAGAGTGTTTAGTGGCTTAGGATGGGAAATTGAAGAAGGGTTTAAAAGCAGCATTTCTGGGCCAACACCCTGAATGAATCCCTTTCTAAATAACATTCTGGTTCTGTTTAGGGACTTAAAAGTACATCAGGTCGTTAGCAAGCAGCACTGAGCAAACATCTGGATTTGCTACTTGATCCCATGAATTTTAGGAAACAACAGTTTAATGCATAAAATCAGACCTATAATGCATAGAATCAGATGCTTCTATCTACTGAGTATTACTGACTTGCATTTAGCACCATTAATTAACTCAGAGTGAGGAACTGACTTGGTTTTCAGACCACTGTAATTTTCCCCTTCTCCATGACAGCTTCCTTGTAATGCTACTTTTGAAAGCTGTGCTGAAGAATTGCTGTGAGTCTTAGGTCCTTGGGCAGAGAGATGTTCTCTTTCCCTGTTGATTCATATAACCTGGGCTTAGCAAAATCAGAGCCTCCTGCTGTACATATGATATGACGACCACAGACTGTTTTGTCTTGAATCATAAATGAACATTATTAAGAAAACACAGGAAATCTGTAAGTGTGCTTTCACTTCATTTTTCATGCTCATAATTGTTTGGAAGAAAAGTAGCGTCTCTTACAGGAATTCTGGTGCCTAGCCTGAGGAACAATCTTCAGCGGAGGGCACTCTTTTGCTGCTAATACATATCATGCTCACAAGTTCAAAGCACAGTTTTATATAAAGAATACTTCCTACAGCAGACCAATGCATCATCATGTAGTCACAGTATGGTTACTTATGCACATATATATGCATAGGTGCAATTTTCTTTCTTAAGTTTGAGAAAACTCGGATGGAGTAAAGATATCACCGGTCTTTGATTCCTTGCATGCATTTCTACTTTATGATGAAATATTACCTCTTCTTTTATATATGCTTTTGATTTTAATTTACTTCTTTCCAAGGAAATGGATTCATTTAAATATCAATCTCAAAACAAGCCACCTGAATGAGGAAAGCAGATGACTGTAAATTAATAAGAATACCATTTTAACAGTCATAGAAACTTATTGAGAGTTGCTAGGAAACTATGGAAACATAAGAGATATATAGAAACATAGAATAAAGATTAAATTTGGAGGTTCTTGGCCTCAAATAAAATCTAAATACATTGTTATTATTCAAAAGGTCTCATCTCTGTGCTATGCTAATGTCTGAACTCAGTTATACCAGGGCCAAATAGAAGTAATTCCACTAAACAGAACTAGCTGACACCAGGCAACTGTGAGCACCAACTGTGTGTGCTATTCTTTCAGTTATAAACATCTCCACACCTAATAATGTCACAAGCACAAGCATCTTCCACCTGGTTCTTCTTACTGTAGGGACATGTCTACAGAGAACAAATATGAATGATTCTGGGCTTGCTTTGCCAGTGCTCCAGACTGTCAAAAATGAGCCAGTTCAGTGCTGCCTTTAATTTGCTTTACACATTGGCATGGTGACACCCAAACATGGCATGCTGCTTTCCACAGGAGCTTTCAGACTCGAAAACGGGGACAGAAATTTTGTACAGAGCTGCCCGTACAGACAGGTTTTAAGGCTCTTTAGGTGCATCTCTGTTAACAAATTAAACAGAGACTTGGCAGAGGTGCATGAGAACAGCAACTTGGCCATTGCATTCTTATACTGACAGAGCACTTGCTGCACTGTTTTTGTATGGGTAGTCTCTCAAATGACCCCTAGATATAATTTGGGAAATGGCACAGGCCAAAGACCATTCCTAAAAGCAATTTGCAAGCAGTCATCCTCTCTTGGGAGCAAGAAGAGACTAGTAATACATAGTCTGACCATGCTAGTTCTGATAACAGAACCAGAAAACATACTCCAGTACTGGTTTAGTTTACAAGAGACTTAACTCCCGATACCACTTTGCTCATGCATTGTAAGTCTTGGAGCAGCCACATTTAAAAGATTTCTTTATCCTGCCAAATTTGCAACATGTTTTGAGAGTGACTACACAATGACCTTCTGCCTTTATATATGCACTTTGAGGCTCAGAAACAGGCTATTATATTCACTTAGTGGTGATTTAAGGAGCTAAGATATGTTTCACTGACACCAATGAAAAGATTCTCACAGATTTTGTAAAACGGGAATCATGTCCCAGAGAATACAGGAAGGTGTGAAGAGTTCTCCACCAGAAATACTCTTGCCACTGATTCCAGTAGGAGAAAGCAAGCACTGGTTATTCATTTATAATCAATCAAGGTCTAAATACTCATGCAATGAATTGGCTACCTCTGTTAATGGGTCATTATTTGGCAGAAGCTTTTTCATCTATAGTCTAGCTCAGAACATAGCCATAATAACCTTTTTTTCCATTTTAAACTTTTCTGTCCTAACCACAAATAATTCCAACTGAGTAAAGTGAACTGATAAATCTGTCTCTCTTGTTATTATACTCGATTGATTAGTTCTGCTTCATCTCATAACAGATGTACATGAAGAAGCACCTTTTTGGTGACTGTGTATAATCTATTGTAGCTTGAAAATATTAGGCAGTGCAAATGTAAAGTTTTCGTTAGATTAATTTCAAAAGTAAAATAAATTCTATTTCCCAGGTTCAGATACAGTTATGGTCATTAGAACATCTCATCATTTAACATGTATTTTAAATTTTCATGCATTTTTTGTAAAGTTAAGGATGAAAATGCTTTTTTACAGTGGATATCAAAGCCAACCGACTATAAACATCCTAGGTGGGATGATGATTAGGACTCCGTAAGTAAGCTGGGACGATGATGAATTTAGTGACAGGGCACTTCTTTACCTGTAATGCAGACAAAATTATGCAGATCTATAATAATATAATATCCTACTGGATATTTGACAAATTGAGAACTGATTTCAGCAAAAGGACTCATGCAACAGCTTTGTTGTGTATGGTAGAAGCTTTATTACGAGAATGCCACAGCCTTGGAATTTGTTCTTACCGATGAAATCAAGTTCTGTGAATTAGCTATTCTTTAGGACATGCTACAAAACCCATTTTTTCACCAGACTTTTCCACTGAAGGTTTTGAAGGCGCTAGAGGGAATTGTAATTAGAGTAAGGTATTACTGTTGGAGCGAGGAAAGGAAGAGAATGGGCTTTGTGATGGGTTACCTGAAATTCCTTCACTTTGAGTATAATTTTATTTTCCTGTGGAAGCATGGAGATATGGGCCTTTCCAGAAGCCTTTATAAAATCAAAGCAAACATAGAAAAATAAAACCATGAATGGGCTAAATAGTTTTGCTCACAGTATCATAGAGTGCCAGGAGCAAAACTTGTAAGGATTTTCACTTGAAAAGCCAAATTCATTCTGTGATGAAAACTGGCCTTACTTCACTCTCAGTTTTCCATCTGCACTATTCACAGTACAACTTATGGAAGCCTCCCAATCACACAGTTGCAGAAGCAGCTGCTGTCAACAAAACAAAATGTTTTAAAACCTCAGCTGAGGACCCTAAAAGAACCAGATAAAATAAGGATCCATGTACTGGCCAATGTAGCCCTTAGATAACCTCTGGTCTTGGAGTTGCTGTGAATTACTCCAACCTATAACGAGACCCAAAAGCTCAAAAAGTTCTAATATCACTAAGCACAGGGACATCCCAAACCTTCTCTCTTCATCAGTATAACCTTGCTTGTGACATATTTCCTGTCAACAGTGTCAATAGTCCAACCATTAACCCATCACTGCCAAGCACGTCATTAAACCATGTCCCTAAGCACCACATCTGCATGTCTTTTACATACTTCCAGGGATGATGACTCAACCAGTTCCCTAGGCAGCCTGTTCCAATGCTTGACAATGCTTTCACTGGAGAAATTTTTTCGGACATCAAGTCTAATCCTCCCCTGGCACAACTTGAGGCCATTTCCTCTTGCTGTATTGCTTGTTACTTGGGAGATGAGACCAACACCCACCTCACTACAACCTCCTTTCAGGTAGTTGTAGGGAGCAATAAAGTCTCCCTGACCCTCCTTTTCTCTAGGCTACAAAACCACAGCTCCCTCAGCCTTTCCTCATAAGACTTGTGCTCCAGACCCTTCACCAGCTTCATCTCATTTCTCTGGACCTGCTCCAGAGGGGATCAGAACTGAACAGTATTCCAATTATGGTCTCACTAGTGCTGAGTACAGGGGGATGATCACTTCCTTAGTCCAACTGGCTACAGGATTTCTGATACAAGTTATGATGCTGTTGGCCTTTTTGACCATCTGGGCAAAGCTGGCTCATATCCAGCTAGCTGTCAACAAATACCGCTAGGTCCTAGGCAGCTTTCCAGCCACTTTTTCTCAAGTGCTGCGTGGGGTTGTTGTGATTCAAGTGTAGGACTCAGCACTGAGACTTGTTGTATGTCGTAGAGTTTGCTTTGCCCTATCAGTCCAGCCTGTTCAAATCCCTGTGCAGAGCCTTCCTACCTGGATGTAGCTTTGGGCTTTTAAAATATACATGTTTATGTTTGATATGTCTGGGTTTGATCTGTCAAGGCAATAGTAGAACAGTATTTATGTACTAGTAATTACAATACTTTCCTCCCCTGCCCAGTAGTACAGCTATAGTTCATAGTCTATCAGTATTTCCATTACAAAGTCCGTTTTTCACAGGTCAATGACTCAGCCATTTAAGACTGCATCAGCTCAAAACTAGATATACAAGTTGTCAGAGACTATTAATTCACTTTTCATCTCCGTGATGGAAGGGAAACATTTGTTGGGAGGGTGGGTGATAATTTATGATATTTTATTTAATTTTTGAGCTAAAACTTGGGTTTACCTCTGAAACTGAAATGTTGCACATAAATTGTCACTTATATGGGCCAAGGCTTTCAAGATTTTTTGACGTAGAACTAAACAGCAAAAATATCCAGATAAAAAACACAGCTACCAAGCAGTCAGTGTAGAAGTTTTTATCCTTTTTTAGTTTCATCTGCTGTCCCACTGGTAAATAGCAGGCTATGAGTTTCCTAAGAAGAGCGTGTTATGCACAGAACAGGGGAAATAAAAGGGCTCCCATTCTTAACTTAGACCATTTGGTGCAATTAAATTGAAGTGCTGGACTTGTGTCAGCCTGTGTCACTGGAAATTTCATTTCATGCAGTAAGAAGAAGCGAAGATGCTTCCATCAAATTTTCAACCGCAACAACTCTTTTCTTTTGCATTAGGGACCCATGAAGTCGTGAATTCAAGTGGAAATATCACTGATGCTTAAGCTATCTTACACCAGTGTAAGTGCACTTTGAGGTTTTTAGGACTTTTTTCTACCATACATGGAGAGACACCTAAGCTAGCTGTGTGATTACTGGTTTTAGTCGTGTTTACTGTGGGATGGTGAAGTATTCTGTGAAAGTTGGACTCCTTTGAATAAGCACGCTTTTTCATGACTATTTTCAAGCAGAATGTGGGGATAAGGGGATGTAGCACAGAAGCTGTGAAAGATGTTACAGTTTCTCTGTGATGACAAATTAATAAACAATAATAAACTATTTAATACATTGAAAACATTAAATAGAAGGTGCTCATTTTGCATTCACTATTGCTTCCAGAAAAAAAAAAAAAAAAAAAAAAACAACTGAAGAAAAAGCAACTCCTGGACAAAGGAAAAATAAGAACAGCAAGAAATGCAAATAGAGTGATTGTGTTTGCTCTCACTAACTGCTAAGAAAAAACTCACGTTTCATTCACAACCAAATTCTGAAGTCACATCTATCCTTCTTTACCCAAAATTAACTTAATAATATAAACAATGAATGCCTCAATATTTTCTTTTTTCCAACTGATTTTAAGTATTTTAGTCAGCCACAAAGGGCCATTTTGCACATGCACCAAAGCACAGGCATCCAGAAGGCCAAAAAGCATTAGATATAGTGTGCATCTGCTTCCTGAGCCAATCTGAACACTATTCTGCACTTTCTCATTGCAGTAATGTGCAGCCATACAAGAGCCATAGGGCTTCTAGCAGCTGGCTACATCTCTCACAGCCCATCTGCATATTTTGGCATAGAATATATTAACAGATTATCAGCTGGTATCACCCTTTGAGGTATGCTGTAACTCACAGAAGAGATGGAAGCATTGCACTATATATGAGCTATATACAGTATAGTGTAGTATATGATCACCCATTACAGTTTACCAAACCTTTGAAACCCCCATAGCAAATATATGCTATCACTGCTGGATGTGATTTAGACTTCATGTGATTTAATTCAAAAAACACTCTATAAAAGTGCATTCATATTTACTCATGGTTCTCATAAAGTTTAATTATAAATAATCTGCGGGGGAAAAAAAGAACATAAATGGCTTCAGCTTTTTCAGCACTTTGTTAGAAAAACATCTTACCTTTTTTCGTACCACAGGGCTGTCAAAGGGAAATGGCAGTAAAATCAATAAACCACTCATTTTTAATAAATGCTAATGGGAAAATATGCAAACTAGCTCAAGTACTATCACCTTTCAAATACAATAAAACCTATAGATTGTATAGAATGCAAACTGTCATAGTTCAGTTGCAAAACACCAGTGAACTGTCAGAACAAATTTTCAGACCGGAAAATATTCCTTTTGGACTTTGACACAGTTATTTCATGTCAGAGCACTGTGGTCAGGAAGTTCCATTCTGAATAGGGTTTCATTAGTCTTTATGTTTCATATTCACACTGTGCAGAATATATAATTGTGGAAAATATGAGCCTCCTCTGAAACTGCTAACCAAAACTATTTTCCACTTAGAATAAATTCATCTCACTCAGCATTAGTATCTGAAAATGTGTGCATCTAATCTAGAGAATTGTTTAGCTTTTTCCTCTACCCAGTGGACAGAAATAGAAATCTCAGTGATCTTCATTTTAGCTGTGTAATACCCTTCCCTCGTGAAAGAGTATATTTTACTCCATTAGTAACTGATTTCTAAAATAACAAGAGAGCTTAGACTAGATGCTTAACTGTAAGACAGGTAAAGTTAGGTTCACATGCACTGTTCTGGTAACATGACATTTCCAGATATGCAGCCAGACTGTCAGAAATCAATCTAAGAGATTCTACTATCCAGGTGATACAGCAGTGAATTTTATACCTCCAGTAGTGGCTTAAGGCCAATATCGAGTATTTGGATTGATGCTGTGACTCAAATATGGGGCAAATTTTCAAATAAAGATTGAATATTTATTTCAATGCAATTCTGTGTCACACAACGTTAATAATTTATAAAAACAAGGTTCATAAGGCTGAAGATTATGTCTCTGAGAATGACTGAGGATGCTTAAGAATCACAAGAAAAATTGAACAAGTAGATATTGAAACTTTCCCATTATGCCTTCACACCTTCCAGCAAGTTGTGATTCAGTGATTTCATCAGTCAGAGGGACTTCATCTTTAAATTGGTCTAATCATGACATAAAAGATTCACTGAAATGCTGGAGGGTTGCTTTTTGAAACAGAACTCCTCTAAAGTGTTTGTTTCCGTGATGCAAAATATGCAAGCAGCAATAAATGACAGCTTGATAGTGAAAACTCTACCTGGGGTGAAGAATGCAAAAGCACAGACCGACTCCAGGAGGCACATTCTGATTTATGGCACATAAAATATTGCCCCTAGGAGAATAAGAACATTCATTTCATAGAAGTTACTGGTACTGTCCTAAGTTATAATGCAGATTTAAACCTCCTCAGGTAGCAGAAGGTCTGTTATGAACAAGGATTCTGACCTTTGGGCTGTTGGGAAAAGAAAAAGGATTATTCTGGACTTCTGAAAGCAGGAGAGATGAAGGGCTGTATTTCAGTAGCTAGGCAATACTTAACTCTAAGATTAAAGTCTATAAACAGCAGGAAATTCTTGTAAAAATCTGTCAGTCCATTTTCATCTTGTAATGCATTGTCTCTGCACTTTCAGCTGTCAAGTTCTGCTTTATGTGTCAGCCAAGGAAAAGCTTTCTAATGCTTTTGTGGTTTGATTCCAAGTACAAATTCTTGCTTTTACACCTATGTGCAAAGTCCTGGTCAAGATTTTGAAGCTGTTGTACTCAAATTATAAAAACATACATCAAGACCTCTCATGTACCAAGGATGTTAAAAAACTTGTTGCTTTTGAGACATAGGTTGTATTTCAAGGATGCTATAAGCAAAAGCACTCTTTCAAATTAACAAGTTTATGCCTGACTCTATTCTGTGTTTGCAGCAATTGTCCTCTTACCTTAAGGACTGGCTGCTGCTTTGAAACATAGCAGATGCAATAGCTATCATACCTACGTTTTCTATAATGGTCAATAATTGCAGCCCATTGATGCTAGGGATGGTAAGCGACTTGCCCCAGTATGGAAATATGGGTGCTTATGGAGTTCTGCAATACAAATTGAAATGAGGTAGCAGAGCTAATTTCAGGGAGAGCTGATGCTTCCCTCATGATGGTTGCTGCTTCTTCAGATTCTTCCTGAAAACTTCTCTCTTATTCTCAAACTCATTAAGTAATTGCTTGTGTGGTGTGTGGTGGTTGCCACTTCTCATGCTATCCATCATGTTCTAATTCTTACCTTCATGCTAGTAATGGTTTCCTACACCTCTCAAGGCTCAATTTGACTGCTCTGTGAGGAGGGCATTCCTTTTGCTATGAGCTTGTAACTCAGCAGGGTCCTGATTCTTGTTCTGGCTCAACAAAATCATTGACGTAGCAGTAAAACATTTCACATTTGTCCAGCTGCACTTGAAAGGCTGAGGTCATCTGCAAAGTGAGCCTGGTTGCACAGAGCAAGCAACCTAAATCTGCTTTTTTGTCTATCACTTTTCACATGCATGTCAGCTGCACATTCAAAACCCGTGCCAGGTCTACTTAAGCCTACAAGGTTGCCTTGCTTCTTCCTCAGCATATAACTGAGCAGCAAACACTGAGAAATGTTCATTTCCTCCTTTTGCACTTCTACCTAATATATTGGCAGAGTTATCCCAACATGAATTCATATTACACAAATTTTATGGCAGTGCTGACTGCTTCAAATTTTATTTACCCATATGTGAAGAGACCTATGACTTCAGCTTAGGTGTGATGTTCTTCCACTTATGCTTACTTTGGAAAGATATAAATGACTATAGGATAAGCAGATAAGTGCTTTAAAGGTGTAGAGCAAAAGGAGGCTTACTGGAGAATCAGAACCACTGCTCTTCACTGAATAGATTAATAAATATAACAAAAGTATTTATTTCTATGCAAAAGCAGGATGTCATACCCAGTTTTACATGTCTTTCACTGTAACAGAATTCTTGCACAAATTTTTCCAGCACTGGTGACATTGATGTTGATGGTACTGATTGACATTTTGCAGTACATCAGGTTTAAATAGGTTTCCCTGCCCATGATAGGGATGTTGGAACTAGGTTATCTTAAGCTGCTTTCCAAACCTATCTATCCTATCCTGTCCTTTCCTATCCCATCCTAATTCTATTCCTTTACATTTGCATGTTTTGTGACTGTACAATACTTAACACATTAAGACTGCATGCACTAGATAATAATGATGCAAGAGCTGGAAAAATCAATGTGAATAAAAGCTCAGTTTAACAAATAAACTTTCAGTAAAAATCTGATTTCTAAAAAAGTACATAGAGATTGGATCAAAGCTTAAGATGAAACCGCTTCAATTTCATTCCAAGTAGACTTGCTAATGAAGTGCACATACTTAAAATGATTACTACATGTTGTGCAAGTTACTGTAAAAATCATCTAGTGCAAACATTTGTGTTTGATACTTGAGTTATGTTTTCCTGGAATAACCATCCATCTCTATGGCCTTTCACATATTGTATTTTCATCTTTCTGTTACTGAGACTTAGCTAAACTAGAATAAGTATTGCTTGGGTAATATTCCTTGTTTGCAAAACTTACAAATCAGTGTTTGTGAGTCAGAAGAAGCTACAAAATATGCATTTTGCAAATTCGCTATGAATAATAGGAGATCTGGAACTCTACAGTTTTCAGCTTTGTGTTTCTTCATTCGATGTAATTAATAATGTCAGTAGTTTTTTTCCCTTCATGATTGTGATGATCTTTTGCATTAGGAACCATCTCCTCTGTTCTGTTATCTCCAATCAGGCAATGAATTTTTTAATTTTCTTATCATTTGTGGCTGACAGTACAGATCAGGACATCCTTGTCTCCCTTCTAAACCTTTCATTCTTCATATAAAATTCTGGTATTTTGTATTCAAACTCAAGCCACTACTGCTGTTTAGTTTTCAGAACTTCCCTCCCCAGAGTAGTTATCCAATCCTTGCTATCTAAAACCAATATACACTAAGGTCAATGAAAAAGATTTCAAAGTCTGCAGATTTCCAAGAGCTGTTTTACCTTACGAAGTACATTACTGATGTTGAACACATTCATGATAGCCAGACTGCGCTTTTTTTTTTTTAAGCCATGTGGTAATCAATGGCAGCTTTCAATAGTCTCCAGTTCATCTAGGATTTCAGAAACAGTATTTCTCTTTTTCTGACATAATTGTTGCATTTCAAATATCTAATGACATTGGAAAGTATGTTTCCTACCTCATTCCATAGACAAAATACTTGGTTTTGCTCAAGATCAGATGAGAGATATGTTGCCTAAAATGTCTTACTGAAGATAGAGCCTGCAGGCTTGCTGCATGGTCCTAGTCAGGAACAGGGATTTCTGGTCATGAAGAGGAGCTATCCCCAGTGCTATCTACGGGCCATATGTTTCGTAAGCAGGGCAAACAGCAATGACAAGAAGCAAGAGAACATGAGACAATTTTTAATAGTGCGTTACTATCTAATTATGCCTAATGTCTATTTTTTACCAAAGCACTTCAAATGTAGCTCTGGTCAATAAGGCACTCTATAATATGTACCAGCTGAGAACATTATAACTCTTTCAGGAAAAAAATGTATATATATATATATATATATATCCCTATATTTGTCTAATATGCATTAGTAAAGCATCCCACTCTTGACTAGAGGCTGTGGTTGCTACTGCAGTGAAGATATCCCACTCTAATCATAATCACTGTGCCACTGACAGCAGATGGATGCAGAACTACAAGCTTCAGTTCCTTGTTGATTACCAGACTTTCAGTTCATTGCTTCCTCTTCTAGCAAACACTGAGATGTGCAACCAGAATGTTATTACTCTGCAGTGAATAGGCATTTATTATGCAGAGCGTGAATGTACTTTAGATTTTGCTCAGCAAACATCCTGCAGGGCTATTCAACTGAATATTAGTGAAAATGTTAAGTCAGCTCTTAGGAAACAGTCTGGGGAGCATTTACAGGCTTTCGGAGTTTGGTTTAGCAAGTGCTTTGCAGCTGTCAATAACAAATATGTTATCATGACCATTAAAAATTTCCAGTTGCTTTAGAGTAGTACCTTTGCTACACTCAGATCCAATGTTTCAATAAAACATTGTCCTGGGTTCAGCAGTAGCAGTCATTTTTCTCCTT